>JAPYZR010001808.1:0-19607 GCA_030522945.1 Trichopria nigra
CACTAATGGCTGATTCGCAGCGATCGCAAATGCGCTTTGTAAATTAGCGAATATGAACTGACAATCAGCGGTTTTTCGCTGGTTCAGATTAAGAGAGTAATAAAAGACGACACTATAGCGTACATGGTGGCAAAAATAATAAGCTATGTCGTTCCCACTGTGGACGTAATTTCATATATTATTATATATAGTATATCAATATGAATGTGATCATTTTAAAATCAGGATTTGAAATGCTTAAAGCACCAGAAATTCGAGCAGCCATTTTAGAAAAAGGAAAGTTACTGGTATAGAGTGATCGTATAATAAATGCCTGAGAAAAGCAATTTTTGGGAAAAAGACTGATCACAGGTCGTTTTATTCGGCAGACATCGATAAACTTTGCACCGTATAGTTTCTCTTGAAGTAAATTAAATTTTTATATATAAATTATCTAAAATATGTTTATTGCGAATTTCTTGTGTAATCGAAATTGATAAATATGTATTTTAATTTATATATCCATAAATAAACATTTTAAAAGGTTAATGAAGAGAGGAATATATCTTGTCCCGAACATGTGAATGCCCAGCAGGATTAAGCGAAGAATGCAAACATATTGCAGCTTCGATTTATTTCATTAATTATTATGAGAGAGAGAGAGAGAGAGAGAGAGAGAGAGAGAGAGAGAGTTTTCAAAAACAAAAAAAAAGCCATGTAAATGGATTTGTCCAAAAGTCTCGAAAGCTGGAAAAGAAAAATATTCCAAAGGGGAAAAAATTGAAGAAATATTTCCAGGCAACAAACTACAGAATTCTTCGCCTGCTCAAAATATCCCTTATCCGGGATTATCTTGCCCTTTAATGTAATTGGTAAAACATGAAAATATAACAGGGGTATATATATCAAGTACTGCAAAATATAAATGAAATAATATTTTTATCACACCTGCACAAATTCGTGGTCTTTCCGTGCCGGTAAATAAAGCAGTCGGAAAGTCGTCGATTGCCGCCAAGGAATGCAACGAACTTCTGCGCATGTGCAAAGGGTATTCGAGCATTTTTGCCGCCCGCCGGGCTTTTTCTTTGTATCTCTGTTGGAACTCTTGTTGGCGGAAAATTTGATGCTTGCCTAAGGCGTGCAGCAGTTTTCGCCGCCTCGACCCCCTCATCGCCCTCGCTGCAATAATTGCTATGTTTCCGCCCTAGACACGTAATATGTATACTATTTCAATAAAGTTATCAATGAAGTTATGGCAAAAGAATGCACAAACATAGTTACCCTTCTGATTGCATAAAACAGAATGAAATAAATATATATATATATATACACAATTGCACTGAAACATTGTTGAATAGTATCTTCAAAAATACGTATTTTACAAACAATATTCAACCATCTTTTCACGAATTAATGAAAATCTGTTCAATAACTATAGAACAATTAATCAGATAGTCCAGAATGGTATTTAGAATGTATCATAAAAATTGCGGCAAGTATATAAGGCCCATCATAGAATAAACACAAGGCGTACAAATTTTGAAGAGCTTGCAGATTCTATACGTTGATGAATAATCGTTTGCAGAACGAGACGTATACGAGTGATTCGAACATCGCACAAGGTCAATATTGACACATCTCCCAAGATGTACACGATATTTTATGTCACAAAGGCAATCATATATGAACATATATCGTATAAAAATAAAAAACGTAATAGACTCTACTTAAAAAATGTAGATGAAACACAATCACATTCTTCATAGAAAGAAAGAGAATTAAGGCGAAGCGACGCGACGCTCCCCCCCATAAGAAACGTTCTGACTATTATTCAAAATAAAATATTTATTATGTTATAAATTATTTATAAAAATATTATTTTCTATCCATTCTTTTTTGTTTTAACGTAATAACTGTAATTTTAGTAAAATTGTATGACAATTATGCTAAAACCTTTTTTTAATAATTTTTATCGAATATACATGTATATAGGTTAAGTTAGTAAAATAGGAAATAATGAACGCAAGAGCTCGCAAAACACTGGCTGCACTAGCGCTTATGCTGTTATATATATATGTAGAGGAGAATAACAGTAAGGGTATGTAAATTTGATTCCACGCAGTTTTAAATCCATCAAAGTCATCCTTGGTGGTGTTATAATAGTCTTGATGGACCGGTAATGGTTAACGGAGTACCAGAAAGAGTCCTAGAAAAAAAATGTCCCATTTCCTGTGAAAATGGAAACGCAATGGAACAAAAGTTAAGAAGAAAAAGGAACGACTTTGGACTTGCACAATTGAAGTTCAATTAGACTTGTGCCATGTTCAAGGGATCGATCACTATGGAAGGATATGTGTATATATATATATATATATATATATATAATACCCTAGAACCTGCTTTCGACAACCTGCTGTTACATCTCGGGTCATGCTTCAGTTCATTTCCGCATTTACGGCTTCCCCTTAATCGCGTGATGAGCGGTTACTCGTTCGCAACCCGCTCTCCCCAGGCATACCTGTCGCCTCCGTCGTAGATTCCACCCGGTTAACGAACGAGTCAAGAGGTTTATCTCCATCAAGACAAACAGGTATAATACCCCCTGTACACTGAAACGTCTAATATCCGTGATTTCGATCTCCTGATGGCTAGAAACTGGCTAGAAAATGGCTAGACTATATGTATCTATCGTTGTGAAATAATTATCGAGAGCAAGGCATTATCGTCTATCGGTAATCTGTGCGTTCCGGTGCGTTTCACATATGATTTTCTATCGGATGAAGGCAAACGTATTACTTTTGATCGAATAAAAAACCATCATCGTATATGTACGTTATACGTATTATATATTTTAGCATTTAATGTGTATTGAAGTTGCAAATATATATGATTATAAATGCTGATGAAATATGATTGATTTTTGGCAGAAAATGATTATAGGATACACCAACACTGTTACTAGACAACAGTCAGAACTATTAATAAACTGCTGATTGTGAGTCTAAAAAAATACACTAGCAATTTATGTGCACCGGAATAAACGCATTTATATAAACTTTAACACCGTCAGAGATAACTTTGTAAATAAGCGTCTTTCACACTGCTACGGAATCGTTACGGAAATACGGATTGAGGGTCGTCGCCTTCCGATAACCTTCGTTATTGTTTCGTCGGAATTCGCGATAGACTTTATCTCGAATGTTGAACGAGGGAATTGCGACATCTTATGATATGAATGACAATAAATTGCATTCATCTTAAATTTATACAAGAAAACTTTTATACGCCTGCCGTTCTTATATTAAATCACGACTCCAATCATGAAGAAAGAAAACTCAACAATTTAAGTATTTCCTTTTACTCTCAAATTATACTTCCATGGTCACTAGATTTATTTCTATTTTTCTTGTCAATTCCTCTACATTTCTTTAAGCCGAAAGTATATTTTTGCACAACTCTATTTCTGTCGCTCTACTACTTTAAGCCAAAATTAAAGCGAAATGTCTCGCCGACAAGGCGATCGGCCTTTTCGGCCTTATTAATACTTATTTCGACGAGATCGACACTATCAAACAATGACATCCAAAAAAATCAAAGAATGTCAGCATTCGGGAGTTAAAGAATAAACAGAGATATAAATGGGGGAAGGTAGAAACTAAATCCAAGTTTACCTTATGAACTCGGATGGATAGTAGAGTATCGGCTTACACCTAAAGCGTCTCGATAGGTTATTGGGCACGGTGCCAAGATAATTTACGACGATATTACACGCCGATCAGTTGATAAACAATCATTAATCTCGCCGACACTTTTCTGTATTAATAACATTGTTATGTCATTTCTATTATTTTATTTGAAAGACAGTTTATCATAAACTTTGACTTACATTCTCTTTCTTTGTTATTTTGACTTTCGAGTATGAAAGTATGAAATTCAAGTTTTGTTTGTTAAACAATAGCATTTAATTTAGATATATTTGTTTTTTCTGACATACACAAGGTTTTTTTCTCTAATAAAAATGATGTTGATTTTATTAACTCCTATTTATGTATATAGTGCTATTTGTGGTATACACTGGGAGAGTGGAAGATATACGAGACTCCAGCGGAAGGCACCCACAAAAATCATTTCTAGAAATTAATGATTTAAAGGCGTTGAATTTAACTGTTCTGAATAGTGGTCAATTAGTAGAGCACCAATTCGGGGGGGGGGGGGGGGGGGGGGGGGCGGGCGGGGGCGGGGGGACAGGGTAAATGAACTCTATATCTATATGAAACGTAATTGCGGTCGACCGTATTTTAGGCTCGTTTTATTTTTGTTAAATGGTGACATGTGCTGCAAGCGTCGCTGTTCTTCGCGTTTAAACGATTCCATTTATTTTACATGGACGTACAGTTGGATGAGGATAATAGAGGGACTAAGGAAGATATAGGGAGAAAATTGCGCGTCAACAAAGGAAATGCACTGGAAGCAACCACGTTTTAGCGAATCTCAACGAGGGGAACGAAAACTAAGGGAGTTATTTAAAGCTCAGCCTGGCGAATAACGCCGCCCCTTCAAAACACATTAGAATTATGCATAAAATGCGATTGGATCACTTGCGATTCAGTCCATAATTATAAAAGGTCTTTCTGTGATTTATCATTAAAGATGTTTAATTTTCTCCTTGAACCTTTAACGAAATCCAATTTGTATGAATGGATTGTCACATACGGACACTGTAAAATACTTCTAAATCTATTTGAGCAATCACAAGACAAAATATTCCCATTCTCTTATATCTCACCTACGTTTTAGAATACCTACGCATGTTTTTGCGTCTCTGATATTGACTTTCGTTCTGAATATATAGATAGGTATATTATGCTTTAAAAAACGAGAAAAGCATGAGAGGAACATTTCATCGAATTGTCTAGTCCAATTAAATCACTTTCAAAAAAGAAGCAAAACTTTATTGCATCATATGTATAAAATTCGATATATTACCTGTTTTTCTCTCACGATCACTTTTTAAAGAGGAGATTATTGACACAGTTTTATACTTATTCAAGCACATTTTGAAACGGAATGTTTCTCACTGAATTCTTATGAAAATTTTACGCTATTAAGGAGGCTCACTCGCAACAGTCCTGAAATTGACAGGCGCAAGATATTTTAATATTTCTCAATACGAAATTTACTCGGCACATTATATTAATGAAATTAAATGATTAGAAATGTTCTCACAACTTACCAAAGACTATACCGGTATAAGAAGATCTTTATTTCGAATTCGCCATTTGAAAGGACATATTTAAAAAAAAAAACGTTGAGCCAAATGTTCAGCCCCCTAGGTGGTAAGAGGGTTGCTACTACGGTAAGAAACACTCACTGTTTACTCCAAAAAATCTATGAAAAAATGTATGAACGTGTATAAGTAAGAAGATATCCTGAATTTTTTTCAGATTTTTCGAATGAGAACTGCATCCAGGAAAAATATTTGAATTATTCAATGATTTTTTAACTTATCATGGCTATATATGGCCAACTTTTAAATAACAGTTTTTTTTGCGTATTTCTCCCCGTACTTCATAATTACCATTTTCGGACAAGAATGTGCTCAAAATTAAAAAAAAAAAACGATTCTTTTCGCATTTTTCCACGTTATAAGGCACGTAACCTCAAAATTAGACAATTCAAAATAGGTGCTTTTTCGGATCAAGAATTACTTCAAGTTGTAGCTAAAATGGTCTGAATCAGACAGCATTAGGTGCGGAGAAACTTCATATTATTGAACAGTCATTATAATTATAATTAACGCTAAAAATAAGTAAATATTTCTAATCGAAATTCAGATAATGTTTATAAAAAGTCATAATAATATAATAATAATGATATATTATATGTGACAAAATTGCATCAATTAATCAATTCGTATAAGGATTTTAATATTTAATTATAATGTACTATGCTTTAACGCGGTACGCCAGCGACCTCTTTATCCCAGTAGTATTCTGGTAATTTATTTTCTCTATATGTCCATATATATATGTATAGCGGGGATTTTCTAACTGCGGGACACGGAGCATTCCAAGTTGCAGAATTCCCTAGCCATATGTTTAGTTCCTTAATCTTTATTTCTTTAATAACTTAATCGCTTTTTGTAACATTTTTGAAATGACTATTACAGTTAATTTCTGTTATCACATGTCTGCATAGAGATTAACAAGATAATGACCGCGAGAGGTAGGATTTTTCCATAAGGTACGTTGAAAGACACTCATTTCAATCATTTTTTAAAGCGAAGTTAGTTCCATGACCACACCTCAAACACTACCACTTTAAACATAACATATTAAAAAATTACTGAAAAATATCGCATTTCATTTCATGGGTGAACCACCCTAAGAGATTTCGGAATAGCAATCTTATATTAATTTTTGACGTATATCTACGAAACTTTTCACAAAATTATTAAGTTACACTTAAAAGGAATTTATAAACCTGATCCATTCAAGACTATGACGCAGCAACATAACAAGCGTCGCACTCGGGGTGGTTTTCGCGCGAATTATCGTGATATTACGAAAATTAGCTGATTATCATTTTGTCAAAAATAAAGGCGGATGTTCGATGTGCGCGAAATTAAATTCTGGATCAGATTTGTCATTTTTTACGAATATTTGTCATTATTAAAAAAAAAAAAAACAAAAGAAAATAACCGTCAATCGAATTTGACAGTCATTTTATATTACATATTTTTTTATGTGAAGTGTTTGTGTGTGTGTGTGTGTGTGTGTGTGTGTGTTTGCATAGAATTGGTTAAAATCATGTTGACGGTAATTGAATTCCTACAATATAAATAATATACTACCGGAATATCTTCCCACTATGAACAAATATATGTATATAACTTTAAAAGCTAATGGAGGTCTTATAATTTTGTACGCAAACATTGCACTGCTCAGTGCTCTAGCAGATCTATATTGGCATAGAAAATAACGGTTACGTCAGTGTGAGGCGCGCCCTGTATATACGTGTACACGAGTACAAGAGTGTCAGTCGTTGGAGTGGCATCGAGACTCGGTTCTGACCCTCTGGGTAATAACAGTAAATCCTGAGTAATAAATCCCTATTCTCTGTCCGTTCATCGTTCTCTTCGTCTCTCTAGCTCTGGCGCTTTTATCGACTATTACTTCTCTCTCTCTCTCTCTCTCTCTCTCTCTCTGCCTCTATATCCCTTCTGACGCATATACAACGTGCGAGCATGTATTGTAAATTGTTCCCAAGCCTCGGACATGTTACTATCACGTAGTACAGAGATATCGTATATTTTACCATCGATTCCGTCAAGAACCGCGTCTCTTCGAAATGGCGGCCCTGCAAAACCCTTCTTCCAGTAATAATCGAGGAAAATTATCCGGATTAAAAATATATGATGCATATCCGTATATATATATATATATATATATATATATATATATATATATATGTATATATATATATAACACGCCATAAAAATGTTAAAAAAAACAAATCAATTACTCTCCCAACTGTCAATTTGTAGAACCTCCGAATCCAGTTGCGCCTGTTGCCGACTTAGCCTTCGCACATTCGCGTGTGCAATGATATATAGGGAAAACTGCAGAAAACCGATGTCAATTACAGCCGATTTAATGGTAATTGCTCATCATGTCATTGTTGACCAATACTTCAAAGTGACGCCGGGTATCATTCAGAGCCAATAAGGGTGATTGAGCCTGCACAGACTACGAGCACCTGGGTGATATGCAACCGATCATACAGTTTTTCTTTAAAGTCAACAATTATTGCAACGAGAATCAAACCCGGGACCTTCGCGAATGGTCAAGTTCAACGAATTGAGACTGATGCCTTTATAGGTTGCACAACCATCGCGTAGCTCAAGCTCAGTATGCGCAGTAGCGATATCGTAACCAATGAGGTTCTGACGAGTTATTACTTACAAAGTCTACAAGTTTACATACATAAGAGGTTATATTAGGAACTTTTTCTATTATTAATCTTTAAAAAGATTTTATAAACTTTATGTAGATTTTATAAAATCTTTATAAACGATTCTAAAGCATCTCGAAGTTTACATTACAAGTACTCAATTTACCCATATGCGCTACGATGAGCATATACCTTCGACAACAACAACAACAACGACGACGACAACGACAACGACAACAAAATAGTAATTACGATTCAAGGACTTAATCGGAAGACGAATTACTTTCTGCGGGTACTAAAGGGAGCAGAGTTTCGAAGAAGCTGAATGATGTTACACGCAATGGCAATAGGTGCATCATATATAGTTGCACACGATGCACGTGAACGGTGCATGCTTATGTATGGGTGTTTTTAAAATAATAGCGCGCATTCTGCATAATCAAAGAAGTCTCTCCGATTACGCAAGTAAATCCGTGTTAGATATCATGACAAAGCGTCGTGTATTGTATAGAATAAAAAACAATTTTACTGACGCTTGGGACACAATCGTGAATTAAGATAATGTCGACGATTAGCACAAAAATCAAAGATTCTCAAGAGTTTTATTTTATAATTTGGCGTTTGTTTAAAATCATTGATTACCACATTGATTAATAGGGTGGTTTAAAAAAAATCGATTTTTACTTTCGAGTGGATTCTTGTAGAATATCGAAAAAAAAATTATACGTGTTTTGGCGTTTTTGTTTTGTTTTTTGTTTAACCCGGCCCGCAAGTAGCTTGAAGTTTGAATTTTTAATGAAAAAGTGGATTTTTTTCAGTTTTTTCGTGATAGTTCTCGAAACGTTCCAATCGTTCGATATAAACGACAGTACGTTTCTATATGTAACTGCGGGGTCGCTAAATACGAATTTGATTTGCCAGAATTTCAAAATTCAATATGGATGATTCAATATGGCTGATTCAAAATGGCGCACTATATTTTTTTTCGATATTCTACAAGAATTCACTGGAAAGTAAGAAAACAAATATTTTTTGTTTTTTGAACCACCCTATTGAGTATACCTTTGAATCATTCACTTAGACGTATCATATTAGCATGTAAACACACTAGTTACAATTCATTCAGATGTGTTATTTGTTCAAATTAATAGGGCAGTTTTATCATCATATATAAAACTTATTACTGTAGATACTGTTTTTGAATGATGATGAAAGTTTACAAATAATAATTGATTTTTAATTAACTGTTGTTACAGAAAAAAGCAACGTCAGAAATCGCAGGGGACGCATCAGTGAGGTTTCAACGCTCGACAAAAGTGATAAATCCGAATCGATTTTACAATCTAGGCAAGAAGATAGAGAAAATAAAGGTCCGTTTTCGGGAAAGCCAGGAAATCGAACTTCTCGAACCGTTCTCGAAGAGACAAATACTTCGCCAAGCAGCCTTCCGAAACTTCGTCCCAGAGGCGTACCAGTTAAAAGTGCGATCGAAAGTTTTCCGCAGAGGTTACTTAGGCGAAGAACAAGACCAGGGCCAAAAGTTATCGATGAAGATTCAGAAGAAAATGAGGACCAATCTATAAAATCCGATAAAAAAGGACGCTTACGATGTAAGCCAGAGGGCAAAGTGCAGAGAGCTAAAGAACGTCATGAAGAAGATGAGTCCAGCCGTCTTGTAAATAGGTTAGAAACAAGTCAAACGGGGCCGAAGGTAAAGAAAGAAAAGGAAGAAGAAGATAAAACACCAATTGGACTAAGTGAAAATCCAAAATCTAAGGATCAACCAAAGAAATCAGCTCAAAACCCAGTTAAGGAAGAGAGTGAGTCACGGGAAAGAGACCGCGAACCTGAACCACCACCTCTGAATAAATCTAATAGCGACGATTCAAAAGTCGAAAAAGACGTTAAGCACACAAAGGTGAAAGTCCTTGATTCACAACCTGTAAAGGCTAAAGTTTTTAATGGCGAGTATACAGAGGAACCCAAGGACACAACGAAAACATACCTAAAAAGTACAAATCCAGCAGTAGATAATAAAGCGAAGAAAGATGAGAAGTATATAGTTAAAACGTCTACGAGATTACCCTTAAGAAGCAAGGAAGTCTCCGAAACAGAGAATAAAGTAGGAAAAGACGAAAAAAATTGAACGAAGAGCAAGAAAGGACAAGCAGTGTCGTGTCGGTGGAGCTGCTGGAGTCCAACAGCATTCAGGATTCAGGCTCCGTGCTGGAGAGGCTGAGTCCGTTGAACGCCGGCGGCCGCCTACTCCTGCAGCAGCAGGAGGAGCGTAGTCGGCATAATGAAAGTCCAGTCATTCTTGCAGAACGTCTAAATAAACCACCACCTACATCTGTTGCTGCTCATCTTCATCATCCACAACATCACCACCAACAACATATCCAACACAGCCTACAATACCACCAGCATCATCACAATCAACGGTATCCAGCCGATAGTCTTTCGCTCCACCAGCATCATCAGCAGCCCCATCCATCTCATCATCATCATTTGACCACAGCAAATTTACTTGAGGCACAACAACAGTCGCTGACATCAGCTCGAAGCGGCGATGACGCAAGCCTTATGGACGTGGAAGCCGGGGCCGTTGGAGTCGGAGGTTCGGGTACAGGCATCCTCGGAAGTGGCCTGCTGGCAGCTGGTGGATTGCGGGCTGCCACCTATACCGATAGCGGCTCAGACAGCGGGGTAAGTTCATTAAGAAGTGCCGGCTCAGGCGACGAACGGAGTGGCAGTCGGAGCTCGGCACTTAGTGCCGAGGATACGGCACCCGCGGCCACACCCGCACGAGTCTGGCATGTTCAGAGTGTCCAACACACTTCGCTACTCATGGCCCATCCACAGGGCCCTCCAAACACCTCGCCTGTTTCCGTGACTGCTGCTGCGACCATCCAGCCGCCAGTTGGTTATCAGAGCAACGCGCCATCATCACAAGCGTCCCACCATCATCCCTCAGTTGCCTCGGAAATGCTTTGGCGACCACCCAGATATCCAACGCGGCCTATCGCCATGCTAGGATCAATGCAGCCCAGTCCGGAGGAACTTCTAGAAAGGGATAGGCACGAAAGAATGTTGAGGTGAGTACAGAATTTCAAATGAAAATCATACAAGATGCTAATATAATAACTGGCGCAACCCAGGCAGCAATGTACATAAATAGGCCAGCCAACAGCCAACACCCAGATACCAAAACGTGCTGAAATCTGCCGAAACAACTGTATATATGAGCAGCATTTCAGCGCATTTAGTTATAAACCGTGCATTTGCCAGTTTTGCTATCGGGGCTATTACTGTCGCAAATTTACTTGCAATGAAAGTCTGGGAAAAACATACAAAGAGGAGGGCGCAATGACACAGTAATGACAATGTACTATTAAATTAATATCACTATGTTAGTATGTCAAAACACAGCAACAAATAATAGTATATTATGCAGCTAGTGCGTAAAGTGTACTTATTTTCACGAGCAGCGATTGGTCCGGCAAAGCAAGTATTACTTGCTGTTATAAAATCGCCGAATTCCGCTATAATTGCGAGTCAAACTGATCGTATTATTATTATTATTATTATTATTATTTTTTTTTTTTCCGAGCGAAAAACATAAAGTGAAAGAAACATAATAGCACTTGATCTTGCACTACTGAAAGACAATAAAACAAACTGCCAGCGTGAATAAGCGACTTATAAGACGGACGCTGATGCATGCAAGGGAAGCCGGAAGCTGTCGCGAGTTTCGCTATTATTCTGCTTCCAATACGTTCAATTATACCTATATCCCTGCGAACGTATATATATATAATGTATATACAAATGCTTTTCTAGTATATTGCATCGATCCGTAATACGACATTCTGCAGACTAATTACGAAGAAAGTAATTAAAATATTATATATATATATAATTATAAACCAAAAATAAATAAATAAATGAATGAATAAAGATCATTCGAAGAACTGCAGCAAACGAGCCCGCGGATTACAAGTATCGCGGATCGATGTTATAGGAGTTATTGAGACGATCGAGAAATCGCGTCTATCAAAATTGTGCGTTAAAACTGTATCTATTATGATAAATTGGTCTAAAGATTTTCATTGACATTTCCATTGGTATCCAGTCAAATTCACTTCTTTGTGAAAGAGATGACGTGTACATGAAAAGGACAATGGCATATTGCGTGCAAGTTCAAAATATCGTGTATTCTTTACGAAAAGCTTTTCACATTTCAAAATCCGAAGATACGAAGCAAAACCTATATTTTGCAATTGTTATATGTATATATCTATAAAATTAGCCATTAGAATAAAATTTAATTCTATAATTTATTACTATTTTCATTATTCTTTTGCACGCAGGTCTTCGTATTAAACTTATAGTTCCCTCTAAACAGTTTCCAAACAAAAACCAAAAAGTAAAAGAAAACTGAGATAATTCTTTAAATCTATCAAAATGAGAGAATAAATACTCTTAATAAATTTGATCTTGCTCCAGGAGATTTAAAAGTTAATTGGCTAGCCATTCGAAGAAATTTTTTGTCTGGCGTACTACGTTGGTAGTGGAAACAAACTGGCATTCGGGCACAAGGTCGGACGGCTCGCTTCTTTTCCTACGGCCTCGCGCCCATACAAATCCACTCTTCGTCAGTCACGGACGACTTGCGAACCGGTACGACCGGTTGAAACATTTCAAAGGAGAACAAAAGGACCATGAAGCCCAGTCGAACACTGGGGATTCTTCAAATTTTAAACGACTTTCTTCCATGACGAGTCGCAAATGTTTTCGCAATTTCTCATTGTATAACGTGATTTGATTCATGTATAATATTTCCGACTTTTCTCGACAAATGACGTAGACTCCAGCGCGACCTCGAGCATTACAAGCAGGTAGAAATTTCACTCATATACAATCTCTGCGCGAGTACGTGTGTCGATGCATAAATATCACTCATCGACATGCGCGTGTAAAAAACGAAAAACAAAAAAGATGAAAACACAGGCATAAAATCTGCAATATATATACATATATATAGCTTATAATCGTTACTTTTCGTAATAATGCACGTGTACGACTACATATATACAATATGTGCTGCATTGAATTTCACTCATTGAAACATTTTTCATATAAATGAAAATGTAACATTTTCATGTAAGTACAATGAAACTTATGAAATATTTAAAACAATTTTACGCTTTCTATCAAACATCTTTACCTGACAAACTTTTACCTGATCTTTACCTGACAAATCTTTACCTGAACTCTTCACAATGTTATATGTTGAAAAATAATGTTCGCCCTGGTCAGCACGCATTATTCGACTTTCCCTTGTATATACGCGTATATGTAATTGCACGTAATTTTGGAAGACCTCGCAATGCGATGCACCGTTAATAAACATTTCGGAGAATAGGTTTGCACGCGACATGCACCAGCTTTAAGTGCAATGTACGCTTGCGGGTAACGGATGTCGGAGTCAGGTGCCAAAAAAAAAAAAAAAAAAAAAATATATATATATATATATATATGTATATACGTACCGACTTGTTGGTGAATTCCCATAGATGTAATAACGTGGATTACTACACATGATATTCTGATGGTTGACCATTATCCGGGCGTACGCAATATGCGCCTGTCCGACCAAGGCTGGCTTTGGATGTCGTCCGTCGTCAATAACGATATACAACGGCAATCGTCCTGGTGGGACTTGCTGCACTTGACACTATATATAGTTTTCCAAAGTCTTCCTGACCCCTCAACTATCGCCTACTTCCGCGAAACGCATAACGTGCTTCCCACTTGAAAATTCACCTATAGGCGCTCTTATACGAACTATATATGGTCGCATGCAGCACGCAAGGAGGTAACTAGTGGAAGCGTGTGAAGATTATCTTAAAGCGAATCACATAGCGAGTTATTAAAAAAAAAATACGGTTGGATTTCCATTTAGATTGCTATCTGGATATCCGCCTGGATTCTAGGTGAATTTGATTGATTCTAGCGAAAAATTCTGATAATAATAATCAGCTGTTAATCCAGTAGGTCTTTTATACAAATGAGAAAAGTGATCATAAATGTCACATCTTCCTCTGATTAATGTACGAAATCTACGTACATCGGTATAAAATCTTACGGCATGAGTATTCGGAACATTTCCGTATGCCATATGTCCCTTCACGGTATTGGTGAGACAGGAAGCAAACAATATGAAACGTCCTATCCCGTAGCACAGCAGGTTAGTCAGCGACATTGGAAAATAATGATCAAAACATCACTCCATAATCGTGAACTTAAAGCCGAAGAGTCGTTTGAAATTTAAACCATTAGATCATGCGTTTCAAGATTATATAAAATGTTAATGGAGTCAAGATGGTAAAAAAAAAAAAAAAATCTTGAAAAAATATGGACATTAATGTTCAGAGACGAGACCAGTTTCGAAAGGAAGTTTCCTTGTGGTTCAAACCAGTTCTTCATAATGTCATATACCGTAAAGATGCAACAAAAGTGAGCGCAAGGCATTCCGCTGCGCTAAAAACAAAAAAAAAAGACTTCAGTCATAATTAGATGTTCTTTTAGCCATTTAAGTCGTTCCTTATTATGAACACGCGGTGATCTAAACATTATAAAATTTTTAATTTCTATATACTATATTTAATTTCAAGACAAGTGTATGGTGCAATTATGTAACTTTAATAAACCCATTATATCTCACATTTCCGAATTATGGTAATTGCATTTCGCGAAAATTTCCTTGGAATAAATCATAAGTCGTCGTAATTAATCTTGCTGATGTATCGTTGTTCACTTTTTCAATCCCGATGAGCAAACATCACTGTAAATTATTTAAAAAATAGCTGTCTTCTACGAAACATTGAAATTCCCGCAGGCGAATCGATCTTATACACGAATAAATGTGTTTACCTTCCCCCCACCTTGTATCTCTCACTCTCTATATATATATATCCAGCTATCTATCCATCTACCTCTCACTAACAGCTTGCTAATTTATATAAACATCGTCTTCGCCTTGACTAAGTTGAGTTTCTCACGAGGCTGTTCCAATTTCACGTCCATTTCCGGATTTTTTATCGTCATCGATAAATAAGTCTATATAAAAAGTTTAATATGACAGTTTTAATAAGTAGTGTTGAAAATATTGAAAAGATTGTTGAATAATTTCTGATGGATTTTGTATGTCTCTAAGTTAGTCTATTATTTTCAGGTAATTAATTGCATGTCGGCGAATGAAAAGTCAATTATGTTAAAATCAATATCCTTCTTCCATTCAATTTCTTCGGAGAAAACGAGAAGTAGGATTGAGAATGACAAGGAAGAATTATTAAATTCAGATATATATATATTGAAATAAATAAAACACATTCGCGGCGGTATATATATATATATATATATACGCTTGGCGAAAAAGCCAAAATCTTATGTAAATGCGATCTTATTTAAATTCTGAAGTTCACCTCAAGATCGCAATAACCTCTTTAGCGAGTTGAGAACTGGTCGTGAATGTGAACGAGTATGACGAACATCGACGCATTGACGCTGTACAATAGATAACCGTGCTACGAGTTTGTAAACGACAGTTTAGCGAATGCGTAACTGCTGCAGTTTCTATAAATAAACTTTAACTCTACGTACGCGTACTTTCGTCAGTTTTAAAGAGATGTGCCAACAATAGTAACAAGGGAGAAAGAGAATAAAAAGTGTAGAAATAAATCGTTCATCCAGGTCGGTGTGACATCCAAGGAATGTCCATCAAAGTCATTTCAACTCGAAAAATGTCAACGGGAGTATAATATTTCAAGACCCACTATCCCAAAGTCCATCGACGAATATGCATACATATAATGGAATGTACGAGTGATGTGTATAGTCGTCCCAAGTCACACTTTAAATGACGTTTAAGTGTACGTTAACTGTAACATAAGGGCGATTTGTACCCTACGTACATCCTGCGTACAGTCCTATTTTTACCAGAGATATTATTTGTTTCGTGTACAATTCCCTTGCAAGCCTTGAACAGCCTGACTTTCGTTCTATACATATGTATCTATAGTAAAAAAGAATTTAACATAATGTTGCTTCCGAGTTTACTAAGATCAGTTGTATTTGAAGCTATATATGCGTATAGATAGTCTCGTGTTTATGACCCCGAGTTATTTAACCCTTGAATATATAGGTATACAATGTATAATCGTCCTTTTTTTCTCTCAGTTGAAATAGCACGTGTATTCTGGCGCCCTTTGCAGGCCTTGACGAGATTCTCTCCATTCACGAACATGTGTACATGCAGGATCCGGTGGTGTATTCGGAATTCAGAATTCAGAATTTATTCCCTAGATATAATGTGGCGTGTCTATGCGCGGGTACTATACATGCTTGGAATAACAAGCATGGCGAAGGCAGAGTTGAATAGCAGGGAGACGAGAAAGAGGAAGAAGGCATACGGGTTAACCAGAGGTAGGCAGTTTTCTTTTTTTCTTTTTTTTTTTTTTTAAGCAAAATGATAGAAACTAAAGGAAAAGAACACGCAAGAAAAAATTATTCGTAAATTTTTCTGATACTTTAGACATCTTTCAAATTGATGCTGACGCTCTTAAAACATTCTCAAGAAACATCAAAGACGTTTATGCTCAACATATTAAAAGTGTTATTAGATTTAAAAAAAAAAAACTCTTATTGGCGTAGCAGCATAATCCCTAGAAGAAAATAAGACCAGGTTATGTCCATTTTCTCTGGACTCCATTACTTTAAACGTCTTTAAGAGCCCAGTCAAAAGTCGAGCAGAAACTGGTGTCATTTTCTACTATAGGTATCTAAATATTTCCGATCGTGATCAAAAGAATCAATATTAATTTAAGATATGGCGTATATAAGTACGATTTAGTAAAAGGCAACTCGTCAATCAAAAAGGTCGAATGCTGTTATTCGGTCTATTGTATCCAGACGATTCATAAAGTGAGATTATCAAATGAAATTAAATCACTCTCACTATATATAATTAAATCTGAAGAAACTTGACAGCTTTTAGTATACCCGGTGAACGAAAAGGGATTCAAGTTAAAATAAAGGAATTGAATGGAATTAAAACAGGTAGAGATACCTGCCGTGATTTTGGTTAAATAATATAATCCAATCGTGTCATTTCTCTACCAATTGTAATTCCATTCAATTCCTTTAATGAACCTTCAATCCGTTTTCGTTTACTGGGTATATATAGTCACAAAAAAAAAATTGAAATGTTGGTGTCTTCGCATTTGTGTTTGTTTCCGACTGGAAAACTATATATAAACTTGCTTGATTTATTGCCATAATACAGACTTTATATGATTTTTGTTGGAAATGTGATATGCAATTGAAGCACACGATTTTTAAAAGTCGAGTGATCATCATTTAAAAATGCCCGTCAAACTTTCGAATAACGGTTACAGTAAAATACAACAGTATTTGTATATGTTGAACATAATAAGACGGCAACGTTGCGAGTTAAAAAAAACACACGTATATCGCGGAATAAATAATAGACCAAACTCCACTTTTGACTAAGAAATGTTGCATTAAAACTAGAAAGTGCAAGAGGGAATCGGTGACAAAAGTAGCCATGGCGAACGTATAGTAGCCCTGCAGCAGCATTGTGTAACAGATAGATGACAAGTCATCTCATTATCTCGAAAGAGAGATGGAAAGGAGAGTGGGAGAGAGAGAGAGAGAGAGAGAGATGTAATACACGTTCGGTCGAGATAAATAGCCATGAAATACAAAGAAATAAGTACCGTGGCAATAAGGCGAGAATAAAAGAGAAGGAAAAGACATACTATATAAGATGAGAAAAATTATGTGCTGGAAACGAATATAGAAATATATAAAAGCGGTATATAAAAGATGGAAAGAAAGATAATAAAAAGGACGCGAGCTGTAAGGGAAGGTGAGAAAGAGAAGAAAGAGAAAGCGAAGATGGAGCGATCGAGAGACAGCGGAAAAGGAAGGGAGTATATACGTGAAAGGAAGCATAAATATCATGTAGTAAGATAACGAGCGACTATAGGAGAGGGGCCGAGACGGACATAGGTATAGAGCGAATCTCGCGCACATCGTGACCGGGGACCGACCATGCGAGGACGGCCATGTTTGACGAGCGGGTATACTATATAAAGAAGGAAAGCAGAGAGCTGATAAGATGCCGAGAGTTCTCACTCCTCGCAGCAATACTATCAAGCTTCGGAAAGACCTAAGCAAGCGGATATGAAGATAACGAAGTAGAGAATAACAAGAAACAAAGATTATCGAAATTCCAGAAGAAATTTCTGGTTTCGAGCAATATGTAATAGATATATCTTCGCAGACTTGCGTCATAAACGATTATTATCGTGAGAACTGTCTCAGTTGAAACAAAGGTAACCGGGTTTTTAATTACACGAGTCAAACAAATCATTGGATATTATCCTTTTCCATCTGTTGTGACTAATTATATTTTCATTTAATAGGAATCCAGCATAACGTATTATATAAACCTGGTACTATTATATATGGCCAATACCGAGTGCATCGTATACCAATTTCCTATGAAGAGTATTAATTCATTGGGTCTCCTCGCTGCGTCTGAATTGGAAAAAGCAGAACCGCGTATTATCCTAAATAGCTGCGCTGTGAAGCTTTTATCCAACTTGCTGCCCGCGTTTATGGGCATAGATATGACTAAGATTTTCAATGTCAAGCAGAATACATATATATAAATATATATGTGTGTGTGTGTGTGTGCGTAAGCGCGCGTATACATTTCCAAACCCGAAACGTCTGCTCTCACTATATGTATAATATTTATGAACCTTATCATGCATTATCGCTATATAAGAGATGAAGCTGTTCGAAAACTGCAATCATAAAAAAAAAATAATAATATAAGAAAGATAATGAAAATATACGTAATGCATGTAGTTATTATGAAGTCGATGATTAAATTAAAGTTTCAGATTATATGAATGAAAGAAGCACTTGATCCTTTGTGTACCCATGTTGTGTGATAATTTTTTAAAGACGATCCCTCAATTAGCATTTTTACGCACATCTAATCGAACCGAAATTAACCGTACACTTTGCCTTCTACAAATTTGCTCTCGGGCATTTTAAGCTCCGCACACTTTATCCTCCAAGACACTATGCGCCTTCTGGATACTTCCATATGTGCTCGTTGTCATTTCGGAATTTTCCCAGACGACCATTATCATTTCATTTATATTCCAGGCACATTGCAATATCTTATCAGATATCATTGCAAATGTTGCGTAGCAGACACATATAATATAAACATTACGTTGTATATATATATATATACTTGAGATACTTTTACACGTTATTATATAATTGAATCTCCTATTTGCAGAAAAATTTTTTACGAACGAAAACAATTTAAGAAAAAAATATACTTTCATTACATGAAACGGTTAAACTTTCTTATATATATATAATTTTATCTTTGGTACATTTTGGGGACTGTCCAGAAAAACGTTGCGAAGCAACGGGGAATCCCCTCTACTATCTTTTGTGTGCTGCCCTGCGCTGCGCCCCCCCCCCCCCCCCCCCCCCCCCCCCCCCCCCCCCCCCCCCCCCCCCCCCCCCCCCCCCCCCCCCCCCCCCCCCCCGCCCCCCCT
>JAPYZR010001809.1:0-22175 GCA_030522945.1 Trichopria nigra
AAAGGAGATAGTACATGTTCACTACTAGCATAATGATGGTATCATGTAACATATTTGTTTTTACCATCAGTTCTTTACAATCTATTTCTCTCCGTGTAACAAACGTGACAACATGTAACAGGGTATAACAGACATTATTTCAAGTGCAGGTTAGGGTCGCCGATTACGATGTCCAGGTACTTCGCTTCTTATATTTTTTGCTATTTCTTACATGAACACGCATTCCCAGGTGGTTACTATTTTATGCATTGTTCGATTTGACATTTGATCCATATCGGAGATTTCTCGTCTTCTGTAATTGGTAAATTTTAAAATATACTGAGGACTTCGATTAATTTGAGTATACATAGTCAGTAAACTATGAAATAGAGCGGAATAGAATTAGAGTTTAAAAGTCCCTGGTAAACAAAAATTTACATGGCCTCGCGAGCCCCAGGCTTCTGGAGCCGTGGCCGGAAAGGTCACGTTAAATTTTCTACCAGGGGTTTTTTAAACTAATCATGTAACGTACTGTATGGTGGGTCGAAGTAAATTTTTATCATATTACTACAATTTTTTTTCACGTGGATTTGGTACATATATTTAAAAATATCATTACAATATTATCTACTTTTCAGATGATTTACTCATATCTCGTGTTATTATTATTTTTAATAACATATCTACAATGGAATTACCTGTATAGTACCACTTATAATTTTTTTGCGATGATTCTTAAACGATTTTACACAGACACACTCATGCTTTCAGCTGTCAGGAGAGTTCGGCTTTAGGAGCATAACTAAAGAAAATATCAAATCGAAAGCATATTTCAAATATTTATTTCAATCTTTACATTTTCTTTGGGTAATATTGTCCCCAGCAACATACACCCACGAAATTGATTACGTAATACGACCATAGAAGAGTCGACACTTATTGAATTGATTCACTTTATACTCGTTACATTTTTTTACAAGGATTATTTATAAGGAACTATATTTAACTATATGTTCAAGTCATGACCATGCATTGGTAAATGCTGAATCTCATTCGACAACGGACAATATACTCCATTATTCATCCTCCACTTGTCAATATTATTAAAGTCATTTTGTTTATCGAGCCGTGACTGGAGAACTGAATTGGAATATTTTTCTTTCGTAAACCGGCATACAATTGTCATTATGCATTCACTCATTTTCTGTATAATTTTTCCAATGTGGAAAATCGTCAGAAATATATGTTTTTTCAATAATAATTATTCGAAAACGTTAACATTTTTTCTTTGTATATGAAACGACTTAAATATTTAATGAGTGAAAAATGTCTGTATTTGGTAATAAACGCTAAATATAAGCGTAAGCAAGTACGAATATAAACGATCGGTGAATCGAATATCGCCATTTTAAAATATTTTCACGGTGTATTAGAATACTTAGTAATATTTAATATATTTCTTACAGTAATCTATTAAATTAAAATATGCAATTAATGAAAATATTTGAGGGATTAATCAAGTCAAACCAGCATTCTACCACTGCATAGAAATAATGTTCAATAGTTAAGTCGACGGGATAATCAATAATAATACATTTTCAACATATTTTGTTCCAGGTTACGAATCAAACTCGTAAGTATTACAATTACGAAGAGCTCAGGTGCTATTGTCGCAAGTAAATGATGATTATCGTCGGCTGTACTGCTTTTATATATTACCACGCACACATTCCCATTATGTCAACATTACACACTCACGAACTTCGTGTTAAAGTTTTGATTACATACGGCCAGAAAATGTAGATCGACGTAAGCTGTTTATCAAATATGTACATATATATATATATATATTAGTAGTAAGCATTTTAACAATGTTTGCAATTTACATATGAATAAATAACTTTACTTCGCTACAATCATAAAAAACATATAAAGCTACAAATATTAAAATATTCATGATTTATAATATAATAAACGTGAATAAATGATTAAAAAACAAATAATATAAATTTATGTTGTATTATATATATATATATATTTATTTATTTATTTCAAATTGATATTTAAAACTAAAAAAAAAGAAACTGCTAATATTATGCGTCTGGTAAAATGTTATTTAAATATATGTATATTTTAAAACGCAAAAAATTATGGATATAAATGATGCATATAAAATTATCATGTCATAATTATGGGACAAAATATGCATATTGAGAGAATATTTTTATCTCAAAAAAGTTCAAGATCGAACACAAATTCTAATGAACTTTATTACATGATTCATAAAATTACAGATTATTTATATCTTATATACATATAATTCTCAATTATTATTGCCATGCAACATTTTTTTTCCGTTTTCTTATCGAAATTGTTAATAAATATTAGTAAAATAAACCGAATTAACTGATAATTATTATCGTGCCAGTAATATTTATCATTTCATAAAGCTACAGCAAATGTTTTAATCTCATAAATATCGTTTTCATTAACTTATAAACTTTTGTACTTTTGCTTCACTCAAAAGGCGTGCGTTGAAATGTAAGTGCGGAAAAGTAGGCAATCCAATTTAACTTATTTCGTTACATTTATTTCTTTACTAAATGACAGACGAACTCGTTTGATTTTAATATTATATCTAAATTATAGAAAATATACTTAATGATCATGAGAGAAACATTTCAGATGATCTACAGTTAATAAAAAGTATTTCAATTAGCGGCGAAATATTTTAAATCTATAATTACAACGATTTAGAAATATTATCTTTATATATTATGCGTATTCATTTAAAAATCATAAGTAACATTTTTATTTTACTTTTTTAGATTTATTATTCCAAATACAATATATAGCAAAACCAAGTTTTCTCGGCTTTGCCTAGTGAACAATGCGCAACATAGTATGGTTACTTTTACTCGCCACTTGCGCGTTCGCCGCGACGTCAAAACTTCGTACTATGTACGAATGGAAATACGTGGACTTTGATTGGCTTTCTGAAAAACAGAAAAACACCTACATTAAAAATAAACAGTACAATCAAACAGCAGGATTTCTATCGGATGTTGAAGTTGCACCAGGTAATTTCGCAGTGTTGGAAAATATCACTTCTTTCGTATCGTTAAACAAAAATTCAAATTTATTAAAATATATATATATATATATATGTGTGTGTGTGTGTGTGTGTGTTCTTGAATAATTAAGTATACGTTAATTATTATATCAACAGACGGACGTATTTTTGTGTCATTAACTGGTGCAGTTGGAACTCCGGTCAGATTAGCAACGGTCTCTGATAAAACGGGTCCTGGAGGACCCTTGCTTAAACCGTACCCAGATTGGTCTTGGTATGAAGATGGCGAATGCAGTGGAGTATCGAGTGTATTTCGCACAGCGGTATGGAAGATTATTTTTAATATAACTGTGGCTTTAATCAGATTTCAATATAGCTTTTTACATTCAGCTGGATGAATGCAATCGACTTTGGGTTTTGGACACTGGCCGACTGCAGGAGTCACAAGGCAAAAAGTGTTCAGCGCAACTGTTGGCATTTGATCTAAATACAGACACACTAGTTGAGAGGATTATAATTCCAAATAAAATTGCTGTAGGCAGAGATGGGAAGTCATTGTTAGCGACGCCCACCATTGAAACGAAAGGAAAATATTGTGAAGAAACAACGGTAATCAATTACATGCACATTTCCGAAAACAAAAAAGTCATAACATTTATAAGTAGTATTTACAATGGCCAAATATTTCTTCTATTCTACTTATTCAATTTTACGGTTCAATTTAATTTTCCAAATATTCACGTATTTCTAAGTAGCAACATAACTTTATCATCAGTTGCCAACCTTTATGACATGACGTGGCTCGCTGGCAACGATCTTCTTGTTTATATATTTTTATCGTTAGGCATTCATAGCTGATAGCAATGGTCATGGATTAATTATTTGGGATGGCGTGAAACTTGTCCGACACATGGCAGAAGTATTCGATCCGGTCCCGGACGCTAGTAATTACACTGCTGGCGGTTTTTCAGTCGTATGGAAAGATACTGGCCTAGTCGGCATGGCTTTAACACCAGCTCTTTTCCCCGATGAGCCTCGTTACCTCTATTTCAGACCCATGACTTCCTTCGATATGTGGGCAGTTGATACTCGTGTCATAACACAAAGCACAAATGCACGACGAGTAAAATACCTTGGTACTCGACGACTTCTCAGCAGTCAGACAATTGCCCATGCCTTTTCATCAGACGGTGCTCTCTTTTTCGGCTTAACAAAGGAAAATGCTGTCGCATGTTTTAATCATTACCGGCCTTTAGTCAACGAAAATATTGTAAGTAAACATTCGAAAAATTCACCGATTTTTCATTACATATATACATATATACATATATATATACTTATTAGTTTTTGTTTTTCATTTGTGCAATTTAAATTGTAATGAAAATATACTATGTTTTTATAGGAAATTCTTGAAGAAGATCCACAACGTTTGATTTACGTCAATAGCGTTAAAGTCGCTCGATCGAGGGTCAACAAAAAAAATGAGGAATTGTGGTTACTTTCCAATAAGATGAACATATTTTTAGACGGTGTGGTTGACTGGAATCAGATTAGTTTTAGGATACTCAAAGCATCTGTTCGAGACCTTATAAATGGAACTAAATGCGATATGAGTCCGGAACTGAAGGAAGAACTTCGAAAAATTAGGAAATAAAATACGCAGCGCAAAAACAATTGGGCAAATAGATGTTAATTATCCAGTCGTTAGTCATGTGTATAAAGAAATATAGATGTTCGAATTTCAAAATATAATATAACTATAGTCCACACCAATATACTTAAACTCAATATGACAATGTAAATGGAAATATAATAGTTGTGACCTATAAAGTAAACGAAATGAATAAAATGATTTGGGTTAATAGTAGGGGATTTTAACCCGGTTTAGAGTCTTGTTTTCGAGCAAGCGCAATATAAATTGATTCTGAATATTTTTTAAATCCTATTAATTTAATATATACTCTATATATTGACATTCTAACATCGAAGAACACTTGCACCAATTTTTCTTTAGATTGGTGATTCATGTTTAGTAAGAACTTTGACAAATGTGCGTTAATTATTTCGCCTGACGCACGGCGGGCGAAGTATTGAATTTGCGGGCGCAGGATTTTCCGAATCTTTAATTTTGGGAATTTTTTGGTGGAAATCTATTCGACCGATTTTTTAAATTTACCACTCATTTTCTTCGTCTGTTTGTGGACAATATGAATAAATTTTTCTATTACCGTGTCAAAAGTAAATCTAGTTGAAGACATGAAGGTCGAAAAGTCCGACAAGCTGCATTTACGAACGTGTTTTCGCGTTCTAACTCACGAATGAACCAACAGAATATCTTTTGTAACCTCTTTTTGGATATGCCAGACCAACGGAAAGAACTGATTAGATTTTGGAATATATCTACCGAGTGCTTCACGTCGAAAATTTCTGTTATTCCGGCCAACTTCGACTTTTGTTATTTTTTTTTTTTTTTTTCATTCACTTTTATCCAATTATCTCATGAACAAAACGTTAAAACAACATAATTTTTTTTTAAACGCGCAGCTCTATGCGCCCGGAGCTATGATTGATAACAAAATTATTTCGAAAATATAATAGCGTCTTACGGAACAGAAAACAAAACCCTTATATATTTAACCATTTCACAGTTATCTCATAAACGAAAAATCTGGATATTTTGGTATTTTTTATAGTTACTTCACGAACTAGAAGCCCGATTAACATAATTTTTTTATTCAGTAGTCAAGTATTATGCCCCCCCTACGCAATGATTGTGATTACAGTGGTTTCGCAAACAAAATGTTCAATGTTACCTCACGAACTAAAAGGCGCATTTGATTACTTCGAATCTGATCGAAAATCGGGGATTTTATAACCTCCTATTGAAGAATTACAAAATTGTGCGTACAAATTAAATACTTTGCTATTGAGGGCGGAGGACGAGTATAAATTTGAACAATTGGCTAAGTAGATTTCAATATCCAAACACTGTAACAGATAATGTGGTCGCAGGCAAAGTAAATAATTTGACATTTCCTCATAACATATTTTTTCACTGTATTGTTTATTTCCTATTGTCAATATTATATGTTTACTTTGATTTTGTATAAACATTGTTCTGAGCTGAACATGAACCCATGTAAAAAGAAAAAAATTTTACGATTAAATGCTTATTTTCTACACTTCTCAGCGAACGAAAATTTGTTATTCACGAGTAAAGAATATAGAATTGTATTTGTTACTCGTTGTAAGCAATCATGATGAAGATCATCTGAATATTTTATTACTTCGTTGTGTTTTTTTCAAATAATTGTTAAAAATACTCTTTATGATCACGCGTGATACTAGATTTTAGAAGTGGTATAATAGTCCAATTCCAAATAATCCGATATCAGCAGTCATCACATAACAATTTTAACGCTTCAACAATATACCTCACATTTACTATCACAAAATAAACCTCACAAAGCAATGAATATTTCTTTCAGTAGTAATTCAATAATATTAGGTTACGTTCATGAAAGTAGTTGGAAATCTCAATAACAAAACTAAAAAAGCAATAATAATCAAAAAAATTGTAAACTTAAACTTTTACATTTTGAGAAGAATGTTTCCTCTTACATATACCAAATATTTTGTGTACCCATTACTGCTACAATTGGTGAAGTCAGAATAAAGAAATACCTTTTGTACGGTCGTTTTTGTTAAAACATTCTTTAAATAAACAATACCGATCAGTGACTGATAATCTCAATCTTTAACAATATTGACCCGCCACTGGAGGGGACTTGATTTCATAAATATCATTTCTTTAAGAAATTTTTCTGATTACTGCTTTACCCGATTAGCTCTAAAGACGTGGAATTTTCGATGTAAGTATATATATTTATATATGTTTAATAGAATTTCTATATGTGATACACCAAATATCTTTCTCGCTTATTCAAGTATAAATCAAATAAACAAGGCATTAAATAAACGAATAGTTATCATGACTCATTTGCATCAGTTCCTAAATTTTCTTTATGAATTTCATTTGTATAAAATTTTTGTTTAAAGCTAACCCGAGTAGAATTTTGAGCGTGACACATCGGGTCCTGATGGCCGGGATCCCTATTAAAGTAAGGGTTCCGGCTGGGGCCCAAAGTGTCACGCTCAAAATTCTACTAGGGAAGGATCAACAATTTATTCAAACTAAAATAATTAGATATAACTTGAGATTTGTTCATACTTAGGAATGTCATACTTGAACTAATATGGGTTCATTTTATTGTCGTCGGAGCGCTCGCGGCGGCTTCGAAACTTCGTACTGTTTATGAATGGAAATACGTGGATTTTGAGTGGTTGTCAGATGAACACAAAATAAACGCTATTGTCAACGGAGATTATAACGTAAAAACTACATGGATATCGGATGTGGAGATAGCTCCAGGTATTTTTTTGATAATTAAATGGAATTTGCAATTAAAGTGTGAATAAATTTTTAATTTGCAAAGATGGTCGTGTATTCGTGTCCTTGATCGGCCACCCTGGAACTCCCGCAAGGTTAGCCACAATTAGCGACATCGAGGGCCCCGGAGGACCTTTGCTCAGGCCTTACCCTAATTGGTCATGGCACAATGTCGGCGATTGCCAAGGAATATCAGGGGTTTTCCGTACAGCGGTATGACAATTTCATAAAATAAATACTCACGAATAAGCATTATTGGACAGTTCAAACTCATTGATATAATGATCATAATTAATAATTACGGACTTGCAATTTTATTTTCTTTCACATTTAAATAGCTCGATGAATGCAACCGACTATGGGTTCTGGACACCGGTCGACTAGAGCAATCTGTTAATAAAATATGTCCCGCGCAACTATTGGCGTTTGATTTATACACGGACCAACTCATTCAGAGAATCAAGATTCCTAATCATATATCTGTAGGCAGAGGTGGTAAATCCTTATTCGCAACGCCAATTGTCGAAACTGAAGGACAATTATGCCAAAAGACGACGGTAATTATCATCCTGTTAATTGGAGGAACATAGTAAATTTATTTTTCCTTCGGATTTTCTTATTAGAGTGCATGTCGGGCAATGTTTAGGTATTTATGGCGGAAACTAATGGAAATGGATTGGTAATATGGGATGGTGTCAAACTTGTCCGACAAATGGCGGATGTTTTCAATCCTGTACCGGAGGCCTTTAATTTCACTATTGGAGATTCATCTATCATATGGGACGACAGTGGCCCAGTAGGAATGGCATTAACACCGGCTCTTTTTCCCGATGAACCGCGTTACCTTTACTTTCGATCTTTATCGTCCTTCGACATGTGGGCAGTCGATACTCGAGTGATAACTAAAAGTACCAACGCTCAAAGAGTGAAATACCACGGTGCCAGACGAATTTTAAGCAGTCAAGCAGTTGGCCAAGCATTTTCATCCGATGGCGCTCTCTTTTTCGTTTTGACAAAAGAATCCGCTCTTGCTTGTTTTAATCATTACAAACCATTGACGAGAGAAAATATTGTGAGTTCCATTATTTGCAAGTATTCACTGATTCGTGATACACACTCACAGACACACACGCGCGCGCGCGCGCGCGCGCGCACACACACGCACACACACATCCACACGGATATATATATATATTTAAATTTACTTAAGTACAGTTATTTCTCTGTTTTTGTAATCACTTCCCCCAATAAAATTTAAGACATTGAGAAAGTCGAGACATAACATTACTATTATTTGAATGAAAATATTATAAAGAGTTCATTTAAGATTGTTTTTTTCATAGGAAATTCTTGAACAAGACGCTACGCGATTGAATTACGTCAATGGTGTTAAAGTTGTGCAATCGCCAATCACAAAAAAGGAAGAACTATGGTTGATTTCAAACAAACTCGTGGAATTCTATAATGGAAAAATTAATTATAATAACATTAATTTTAGAATTGTGAAAGCTCATGTACGAGATCTTATAGAAAGAACCAAATGCGACATGGCTCCCGAATTAAAAGAAGAATTAAGAATACTCAGGAGAGTATAGAAAAATGGCTGCAAAAATTATTGGGGACACAAATGGCCATTGTTCGCGAATGTTTAATTATACTATGATATAAATAAGTTATTCAAATATGTGTGGTAGTGTTATATTTCTTCTTAAGAACCCTTCTCAATGCATGCTTCTTGTAAGGTATAAGTGCGAGCACTCCGAAACCATTGATTTTAATTAAAGAAATCGCAGCTTTGCATTGAACTGGGTGGCATTTTGAACCATGAACATGCAACGCTATTTTTCGCGAGGGATATTCCGCAAGGATTATAATGGCTTGGACTTACTACAAGTATATTACACTACAAATTTATAATCAGTTTTATCTGGTGAGTGGGCAAAAATATATCTTTTAAATATTACGTACAGGCATATGGGCGATGAATTCGACCTGATCAAATATCGAGATGACGTACATAAGTAAATAGGTTCATACAACAAGCGAAAATATTTAAATATTAAGACATTTTTTGCTAAAATGTATTGATGTTCGCTAGCGAACAAAAAAAAATTAACTGCCTAATACGGCGAGTTAATTAATATTCTTTTATCAAAAGCAGGCATTTTGAAAGCATAAATTTATGCTACGGTACCAATTGAATTAAAAATTATAGATAATTAAATGCAATACCATTTATTCATATCCACATATAAAATTAACGGTTCGTTAATGAATATTGAAAATTACGCATCTAAATTAGACATAAAAATATTGTATTTATACAGTTTCATTGCACAATGTTCGTTGATTGTCCATCCATCAACAAAGCTATGAAACATTTTATTTCCTGACTTCATCGCAGAGAAAGTCAAGTAATGTATATGTATATGTAATATATACACCATATGGTAAACACCCGTAAGTATTAGACACCGACGATAACAAACTTCGTTCGCGAGTCAATGAAAGAAGTTAAACAATATTCGAGAATTTAATGTACACTATTGGCGTCTCTACATTACCAAATCGCGATTATTTTGTCAAACGCATATTATACAGGACTTACATACTTCGCTTCAGCTTCTCCCTGAATTCTATTACTATCTACGTTGATTGTCCTAATTTATGAATTACTGGCTACGGTGTGACGACAAATTTTACCTTAACTTTCTACATTAGTCACCTCTAATTACAACCTAACGTAAACATGTACTCATTTATTTTTCACTCACCATCGACAATTTCAAGTAAATTTATAAAATTTTGATAGATGCCGAATTTGTATGTTGTACGCGTGACTGTCTTTAAATATAAGAATACGTGTTCAAAAGTGATAAAAAGAACTTGTACAAATTTACCAATGTACATTATCTGGTGCTTGAAAAACGAGAGAAGACAAAAAATGGCACAGAAGATCAGAATTTTGTACATAATTTTGCATTGACAAATTCTACATTTTAATAATTAAATTAGTTATTTACACACACACGCGCACAAATTATTCGAATTATAATGAGCCGCGATGAGAAATTCAAATAATATCTGTTTTATTTTACTTCCACGTTCCCACAGATAGAGATTTAAAATCTTTTGAACCCAAAAGACTCATATTGCCAAACGTATTTGCAATCATTCTGACACAATATTAATAGACGTATATAAAACTATAAGCATATGCTTTATTCCTTTATCGTTTGTCGGATTGTGTCGTTGCGTATATATGTATTTTTGAACATTCAAGATAACCTTGCCATGGATAAATTTCGGAATACAGTATTATACCTAATGTTTTGTTTTTTTATTTTTGCGTAGTATGCGTGTATGTAATAAAATCTATTCTCGTATTCTCGAAGATCTAAAAAATGTAGTAAACGTCTCTTACATGAGGTAATATTTGTCTGTTTAACATCGATTTTCGTTGAATATATAATAGCAAACGAAAATACTACGGTAAGTGGGTTATTATACTTTATATTGAATTAATTTATAATTATATACTCTATTTACAATTAATTGCACCAGCTTAGTTATTTAACGAACGCGTGAAATATCCCTTTTAATTATATAAGTATAGAAATGATGATTCTCATCTTTCTCGATAATTGTCATGGCTCTTTACTTTATACGTATAAATCGCACAGATTAATGCGTTTCGACGAATGGACAGCATTACAAACGCCTAATCATAATTCGGATTGTGTTTTATAATTTTCCATGTTTATCGTAAAAGCGAGTAATTCGTAAATTAACATTTATATTCCCTAGTAGAAATCTGTATCTAAAAATCGGGGCGCAAGCTGGGCCCTGAATCGCGCCTTGATAGATATCCGGGCGCGAGTCAGGGTCAAGCTTGCACCCGGATATTTAAACTGATTTCTACTAGGGTTATAATATATATCCCAAGAAACACTGAGCACCCCAAATAGCTGTAAAAGAGCTGCGTGACCAAAATGAAGCTATTTTTCGCTGCGACAACGTCACCGCAGATATCGGTGTTACTTGGATTCTTTAATCTTGTGAATGTGACCCTATAGTAGAAAATTACACCAGTTTCTGCCCAATTTTTCTGGCCTCTATGTTAAAAGTAACGGGTCCAGAAAAAAGGGCATAAACTGGTCTTATTTTCTACTAAGGGAAATACACAAATTTTGTAATTCAGGATTACAGAGGGAAAAGTGTGTCTTCTGCATCCTATAGACTTGCTTATATACGTCACATAGCATAGCTACAAATTTTAGTGAGGAATTAAATTAAATCTAGAAACTCATACAAAAATTTAAAAAAAAATTGCACCTTTCAATTATAACAGCTATTTACAGCGTATAAAAACAAACTTATGCACGTAATTATCAGATATATTTAGTATTTAATGAGTGATGTCTGAGAAGAAATAAATTTATACATATTTTAAATTTCCAGTCTGATAACTGTATCACAATATGCAAGAAAATGCGTTTGAATGAAAATTTCTGTATCGGTAATCGGTTAACAGATAAATCAACGTTTAATTAATATGTCGATTTAAAAGCGGAATTTTTATAATATTCCAATTACAATTGTACGGTAATTGAACTTATATCACAAAACTTTGGAAATGGCTAATCAATCAGAATTTAAATTAATTAATTTTTAGAAATTTGTTTGCTAATTCAAATTTTCAGACGATTAGTTTTTTAACGTTCCTTTTGGAACGACATTTTTAAAATTTAATTTTTATAAAACTAGATTATTTATATATTTTCACATTTACCATTAATTCTTAAAGTGTATGATTCTTCTGAATCGAAATCTTAATATCAGTTGATTATAGTAATTATTTTCTATACTGCTTCTATTGTCATGTGTTTTAGAGATCAGCTAAAAAAAATATTACGTTTTTTTCAAGGTACAACGCGAAGGAATTGTTTTTATTTGTTTCAAAATTCAAAACTTACGAAACATATTTACGTAATCGTGATCAAATCAAAACAGTAAAATTAAGAGTATATCAAAACATGTATTTAAATGGAAGAAAAAGAAACGCTTCTAGTAACTGTTTTTCCGTAACGACTATGTGCTTTCCAGATATAAACAATGCAAAATAGAGGGCACTCGAGAATTACGAACGACATATATAAACGTGTAAAAGATGACAAATCATTGTATAAGCGTACAATGTATATACATCTCATTGAATTATATCAACGTTACCAACTTTTCTCTTTAATAATATAGAACGGGCATATAAAGCGCTCTTTTCGTGCACAAAAATATAATTTTAATAAACACAAATCTAGTGAAGAAGAGCCTACAATTTTCAACGAAATAGGTATCTTTCATACATCACCATCATCCTTAATCACATTGCATTACTGTGATACTGTATAATACAAGTTCATCTTCTAGTGGAGATCGAGAGGTTTCCTACACTTCGAAATATTTTAATCATTTTGAAAAGTTAGAAAATTATTATGTGCATTCAGTGAATAAAAAGATTGAAAAGCGTTCACTTACAAATATTATTTGAATCGATTGACCACTGGGTATCTAAACACTTGAACACTGACCATGGGTATCTAAATGTCGATGTAGTGTGGCACATACTATATGGTTTCGCATATTACTGATGCTTCGACTGAAACAGTTTATACTCAAAAAATGCTTGAAATAGTGATTAAATGAGCAAATCGGTAACGCCGTCTAACGTCGTCATATATATAATGCAGTTCTATATCGTGCTATAATTTTGCAGTTATAATATCAGGTAAAATGTGAATTGTATACAATGCAATTAGATCTATTTTAAACTCGTGATCAAAATTACAACGGTATTGTAGTCACATCAAGGGCCACCTAAAGCGATCTCGTCGATAACGTAAATTCCTAACTTTCGAATAATGAAAATTAAATGTTAGCGGAGTGTTTTATTTCATTTCGGTTCTGTTACTAAAATTTTCAATACCGTATATCCGGTCACGAAACAGATTTCGACAAAGTCAGTTGAGGATAAATGAACGAAAAATAACATATGATTCACTCCTTTCGCCTATTTCACTTATTGTCCTCAACACATTTAGTTCAAAGTTTTTGTTTTTTTTTTACCTCATATAACGACCGACTTCCTAGGGATGATGACAAAATTAAAAACAAAGTATATAAAGGTGTTAATTTTAACTTTTTAAATTACGAATTGTCGTTAACGAAGAAGACCTCTTCTGTAATTATAAAAAGCTTATATACTCCGAATGACAAGCCGAAATTTTAAATCTAAAATGAAACGCCTAGAACTGTAAGCCACCTTTTTAGAAATAGTAATTGGAATTTATAAAATTCAAATATTTCAGGTTAGATCAGACATCTGATGGCGCTTTACATGCAACAGTATTTTTTATTTGGATAAAGAATGTAAATAACTTTAGTAAAAGGTGTATAGAAAAAGAAATCTCATCTGAATCCAAAAATGAAAATGTGATTACCTAGTATTAAAAGTGCAAATGTTTCAGTCAGAAATAATGGTTAAAAGTAAACCGTTTGAATCAGAAGAATTGATTTCGAAGATTACATGCACGCATTGCAAGTTCGGTAGAAATTTAATATAAAGTATAATAAATAATCTGAACCGCAAATATTTTCGTCATTTTGTTCATGATGTTCAATAAAGTTTGTACGGTAAACCTCAACTCTTTTCTCGACGTTAAATTAGTGGTGGATTTAATTCATAACAATTCAGCTTCGCTTCGTTTGTTATCCAATTCGTCGCTGTCGTCAGCTTGTAACAAGACATATGAGTCCTTAGCCATTAGTAACCTGTGCTGACCGTTGACGATAAACGATGAGCCTCTTCTTATCGTCTTTTTGCCTAATTCGATGGCTTCGTGCGTGAATACGGCATTATTATAGGCTTTGACGAAAACTGCGACGAGCGTCGCGATTCCGACTAGAATCGAACCGTAGGTAATGCAGGGCACGGCAACATCGGCAAATGTAGTCGCGAGGTAGACCCAACGTTGAATCGACGGCGTTAATTCGTCTACGCCCTCTTCCAGCCACATAATCGGGAAGACAATGTCCGTAAAATTTTCAACTACCCTGATATTCGGTTGACGTTCAACTTTCAGGTTTAACTGGACCCGTACTTTTCCTTCTAGAGGTACACCCAATTTCTAAAATAAAACAAATTGATAAAATGATATTCTGTTATTGATCCGAATTAAATGTACATTACACCAATTATATGAAGGTAATAAAAAAAAAAAAAACAGATTTAAAAGTTCAGAAAATGTTTAAGTAAGTTTGTGTGAGAACGAAGAGGGCGGGGGTCAATTATTATATATGGTCTGAAATGTGGACGTTTGATGAAAAAGGTATGGTCGTTCCTTTTCGAGTAGTGACCAAATTCAATACTTTGATTCAATCTACGGTGTGGATCCAAGTAAAAATCAGCTAAGAATAAAGACATATTATAAATAATATACGTTATAAAGTTTTCCTTACGGGTTGTAATTTGAAGTAAGTTTCGTGAAGCTCTTGGCTAGGGTTTAATCCTGAAACTGCGTCCAGCAGCCTTGGATCGGCTTTGTAAAAATGAGGAAATGATAGATATACTGGAGCACCTGTAAAATAAAGATACTTAAAGAGATCTTGTAATTTTCGTATGATTTATATAATAAAAAGGACCAAAATTTCACATTTTATACAAAACTCAATATCAATATAAAAAAGAGCATATAATTAAGTTGTTCTATTATATTTAGATATATTTGATTATAACGTACGACGTCAAGACAAAATAAAACATTTATTTATATTTTCGAGATAAACATAATGACGTAGTGTTCTGCTATCGAGAATTTAATAGCCAACCAAAGAGTAATTTATTCACACCTTTTCAAAATATTTTCCATGCAGCTATTCTCTTTACCTTGAAAGCATGAGATATAAATGTCAGAATGCAGTGATAAAATAGTATCGCTGTAAAATGCTTACTATATTGGCAAGGACTAATGTTCTGAAGTCCTTTGGGTGGGCAATTTTCGGGCTCGTCCGGGCAAAAACACTCGTTATCGGGCGTTTCGCTGCTTGGCGGATCGAATACGTTATCCGTCGGAGTATACAAATCGGCCTTAATACCAGTTTTTTCCGTGGGCCCCCGGTATTTTAGGGGCAACACCCGACAGAGGTCCTTGTCCCAGACATTTACGATGTCTTCGCCCGTTTGGTCCCGAGGTGGAAAAAAGGAGCCTGTGACAATAAGACGTTGAGTTATGTAAATTGTCCGACTAATCTTTTAATACATCGATTAAGAATATGTTTCGGTACTTTTATGCATTATCTCTAAAAATGACGCTCTTGCAGTTATGGCCCTGAAAATTGCAAAAGAGCATTCCGATAGATATGCCAAAGGCCATAAAGTATTTTATAAATTTATGGTGCATCCATCAATCATTTTTTTAATAGTTGTAATGCTTTTGTGTTGGATGTGAGAAAATTGGCATTCGTTACTGCGAAGGATTTTTTTTTTAATTTTTGTTATTTTGTTAAAATCGTTTCGAGAATGCTTTTAAAGAAATGACTTTTATCCGAATAGCATGCTTATATAAAAAACAACATATATGCATGTATATATGCAAATTTTATTAGAAACGAAATAAAAAGAACTCTAAAGAGATTATACCTTCAGAAGCTCGAATAGAATTGCACGGCGCATCATCCCAGTAAGGAAGCCTGTCCAAACCGTTCAACCTGTTTAAAAGGCCAAAATCTTTCATATCCGTATGGCCCGTAAAAATAGTTGAAACTTCCTCTAGCGTTCCGTTTCTCTGTTGAAATAGTGAAATAATTAAATGCGAAATATATTACGTCTAATTCAAATAATAGAGAAAGAAGAGAAAACTGCAATACATTATTATTAAATTAAATCAAACCAAAAATTAAATCCGTTTATTTGATCATTTTATTCATGAATTAATTCAAATTATCTGCATTGCTATGTATAAAAACGAATGTACGGAATTGAATAACACTGTAACGTATGAAAACCTACCGACAGTGAATAAATGCAGGGCAATATGTAAATTATATTATTAGAATAAAATAAATGCCATTGAAATTGATGCAAATTGCAGTGGGATCCAAGTATTATTCTGTCACAATTAAGATTTGACCATTGCTGGTGTCTACGATTCTTCCGTTTTTTAAGTTACTCGAAATAATTTTAATACTTTATTACAATTGTATTAAGCATATAAAAGAATTCAGTTGAAATAATTATAAATTGATCGTTTACAATAAACCAACCCGTTCTCATTAAAATTTACTCACAGCTATCAGAAGTCCCATTTGGCTCATTGGGCGTCGTGCTTTCGGAAAAAATCGATGAGCTATGCTCACTAAAGGATCGTCATATCCAAAAACTAGTTCCTGAGCAGTGACTGGAATAAAGGGTTTCATATCCATTCCGCTTAGGAACATTGATAATCCCATCGTCAGTAGTCGAGGCAAACTCTTGCTTTGCGTCGACAACGTCTGCAACATAAGCGATTTAATTAGCTATCGATTATTACATTATATAAATATGTGTTAGTTCCCGCGTCCGTAGAGCTGTAGAAATGACAGAATTTTATTTCTGAATTTATTATTGTGTCACTCGATGAAATTTGATTAAAGAAAATATGAAAATCAAAAAGTTAAATGATGAAAATTGACGTTATTTTCACTTCTATCACGTATTGCATGTATATGTAAAAATACGGATATGTAAAAATACGAGAAACAGTTCATTCGTATGAACATGGTGAGATTAAGCGATTATACACTATGACTAATTGCTGAGCATGGAAGATTTATCAAGAACTTGAAATACGATTAATTATAGGCAACGAATGTGTAATATAAAATAGTTGCATTTGCTACTTACGAGGAGGGGTATATTCGGTACGTTGACTCGAAGTGCACCATCTTTTGATAATTCCGGAACGAAATTTAAAATTTTTTTGTGTTGGTACGTAACCGTACCGTTATCGTGGAACACGATGTTCACTTTTTCCATGTCCTCCCTGCAACATAATTCATTTTATTATATTCTTGTCTTATTATATGCGTATCGCAATTCCAATTATAGGATTTTACGTTAAAAATTATATTGCTACCATGCGTATAATACATGAATTTTAGTATAAATTTCACAACGAATAGTAACATGAATTTCATAACAAACTATAGAATGTTTTCGAATTCAGTATATACATAAAAGAAATTGAAAGCGCTTTCATTAAATTCTTTGTTTTCCTAACGAAAGGGCGCGTTAAAATAAAAGATGTTTTATTTCATTAATTACAACAAAAAAATTCTGTAATATAGAGAGAGGTGCATTAATTATATACTTTATATAGGGTTAAATAATAAATATAAGAGGATAAATGTGCAGATTGAAATAGAAATTACTTAGGCAACTGCGGGCAATGAAATCACGCACTTTGCAACCGTATTAATTTTTTACCGCCGCGTGGTAAAAGATTTTAATGTGACATAACTGTTTTATTAAATGCACAATATCCATATTTTCTGAAGATAATGTACTAATATATTAAATAACTCGTCAGATCTATATTTTAAAAAAGTTCACTTCTTGCTAATCGACTGTGTCGGTGTATATAAAATCATTAATAATATTATTTTAAATCGCAAATTATTCTCTTCCGCAGGCCCCGCCAGTTCGTAACGTAATAAAGGTAGCAAAACTATGTCTTGCCTAATGCTAAGACACAGAAAGCGTTTTTCGATTTATTACTACGCGAGTTTCACCATTGTCAGGTATAGTCTAAAAATAAACAGCACGGGAAATGTCACTTTTCCTTTCTATAGCCACATTCGTGCAGATAAAATGATACCTTATTCGGCTCTATTAAATTCTTAGTTTACTTTTTATTGGCTCCCCCGTATGCGCCGGCGGTATATATATATTGAGGTATAATAATATTTGCCGGTATTACGTAAAGGACGCGGGACTGTCCTACAAGCGAGATTATGCCATATTACCATTAAGAAAGTTAGCCGAACGAGTCAACAAGATGAAACGGCCTGTGAATCAGCACAAACCAATATCGTCGTTTCTTTCAAAACTTTACTGCAGTATCTTTTTGTTTTAGAAAAATGGATTTCAGATTTATTTTTATTTTTATTATCCTTTTATGTAGTTCTCTTCCGTTATTGCGGGTCAGTAATTATATATTTTTAACAGAAAATTTAGGCACGTTTGTTTTTAAAACTGTTCTTTCGGAATCAATAATGGTATTATCATAACATGATGCAGTAGACCGATAGACAATTTTGTCAATGAATTGTTTGCAGTCTAAAATAATTTAAAATTTTCAGCCTCTATTTTACGTATATAGCGTATAACATATAAATTATTATAACTTAATTGTTTCAGTAATAAAGTACTACATTTAGTTGATATCATATATCATGGTATAACCTGCTATTTTTGGTTAAGATCTGAACGATTAAACATAATTATAATAGTAAAGCAGCATATTTGCATAAAAGAACATTTAATGCGACGATTTATTCATGTTAATGATCCTATAAGTGACGCATGTGTTTTTTTCTTAACATTTTTGAATTTTGCACGTCACGGAACATATATTTATATACATGCATGTGGACTGTTTACTATTGACATTTTCTGCTAATTACGAAAAAATATTGAAAAAGGTTTAATCATGCCAATGACGTCTTTACACAAAGTTATTCTTAAAATCGTATGTTCGACTCTCCTGGGTGGGGAAGTAGTATAATTTAAATGGATCATAAAAAATATTTTTATAAAATACAAAGCTTTTTTTCATTGGATCTAAAAATTAAGTAGAAACATTATAATAACACTTTGAGTATGCTTAAATTGCAAAAAGTACACTTCGAACTTAGGTTAATTTGATTCAGCGTTCATTGGTTAACAAGCCGGGACCTGTTCAGGCCATAGACGAAATCAACATGGGCCAAACCGGGCTAACTCGGGACAAACCGGGATCATTTTTAAGCATGCGCGTGTGTGTGCGTATGTGTTTGTACTCGCGCAAAAACGAAATCATGTGATTGATCACGAAAATTTACCTTCCCAAAATTTACGTACAACAGCAGACACGACTGAAAACAAAGTACATTTGAGTTTATTATCGGGTTTTCAGCCGATGCTAAAATTATCTAACATAAAACTAAAGTAAAACCATACATCAAAGGTCTATCAGAAACATTAAAAACATCTACAAGATATATTTTTTTACAGAATTTTGAATTACAATAAATTCAAACTTATAAAAAAATTTCAACTTTTGCAAGCAAGATGTAAAAACTCTTCATTGAATACTACAATTAAAATAAGAAAAAATTGGTTTATAAATTTAACTGACAGAGAAATTCCGCAGAATATTATAACAACTTTAAGTCTTGGACATAAACATTCCTTTCCGTTATATGATAAAAGTAACTTTCCAATAGAACATTTCATAGCAGGGATAGAAGAAGGAATATAAAAAATACATAACATTATATAGATGATGAAGGAAATATAATTTTAGACAAGAAACAATTAGCCAGAAGCACATGTATTAACATTCTATATACATAAGTATTTAATGAATAACGAATATTTTTTTGTAAATCCTACAATTGTTCAACATAATAACATTATCAAAAAATTTTTAAAAGATAATACAGACATATTATTCAGTAGAGCAGACAAAGGTAATATTACAGTTGCAATAGATAAAACTGAATACACAAGTAAAATGTCCCGGCAATGCCCGGTCTATATTTCTACACGGGATCTTCATCATTTTAACCCACCTTGTATATATCTCAGCTTTTATAAATGTAATCGAGACGATAATGTTTGGCGATGTTATGAATGTAGATATAATGCATTTTCGAATGTATTCGCAAAACCTCATGTGTATAGTGCGTGATTTCATAGAAGAACACGGCGATATAGCCTTGCATTAGCATCTCAGCATTTAAATCCAGCAATAAGCACTATTTATTCGCATGATCGAGATCGTTTTTCTCGAATGAGTTTAATAATTTATCGGTTTCGTTGATTCTTTGAACTCTTTCGGGTCCACGTCATAAACGACTATTGTTCCGAGAAATAAGATTCGATTTATTCTGATCAAGTTTGGCTAATATATGATGTTTTGATTAACCGTCAGATTTTAGCAGATTCCGTGAGAATCTAAGCGAAATCGATAAATTCAAGACCTGTTGAATGCACAGTGTACCGAATTTTGATAAAAATTTTAATTCGATCTATAATTTGATTTGATTTGATTATGGATCAAGTCTGATACACTTATTGGTTATAAGCCAGATCCGATTATGACTAAATTTTAATTAGCTTTGACCACGCGTATATGATCTAATTAAATTGTTTAATTAAGATCTCAAATATATAATGTTTTATAGATTTATCATTATTTATTATTTTGAAGTATATAATATTAATATATTTAAACAAATTATCCAAATTAGTATAAATAAATAGAGAAAAAACGTAAGTATTGCCTTATATTCAGTTTCGTTCATATTTGAGTCTTTTATGCTCTTCCACGTTCTCACATAAAAGTATAACACTATTCTATAAGGATTGGCCAGTAATGCCTGCTTGCGTTTGCGTATCGGCTCACTAGGTACACATATTATGGTACCGAGTACAGACGCTGCAAACTTCCGTAGAAAGCGCCGATATTTACATACCTATACAGATTATGACCGTTACATTCTACGGCGATAGTAACAATGACGTACCGCAAAGTAACCAAGTACACTTCGTAACGTTAAACAAGATGTAAGGCCTTTTTGAAAGCGATAAATAAGATGTGCTCATAAAGTTACTTGCTGCACGGAAATTTAATTGTCAAACTTGCGAAACAGCTGCAGAATGGACAGATACGAATGGAGCCGCACCTGTAGAGATAAAGTGCTAAAGTACACCCGCACTAATCGTAGAATTTCGGGATGTTTAAATGATTTTTTTTTTTTTATTGAAATTATTCATTGTATTTAGCTACTTTATAGCAAAAACATAGAATTAATTATTAATTTAATCCATACCGTAGGTCGGACGAAATATTTATTACGGTCTTTTAGGGCCAAAACAATCATTTGTTTCCGAGCGAAGCGAGTCGGGGATCCAGGAGGCGGTGCTTTCAACATCTAGTTGACCAATAGACAATTTTGTCACTGAATTGTTTAGAGTCTAAAATAACCAACATTTTTCAGCCCGTACTTTACGTATATAGCATATAACATATAAATTATTATAACATAATTGTTTCAGTAATTAAATAAAATTAAATTATTAAATTGATTATTATTAATAAAATTAATTTTTTATTAAAATGTATTTTGTACTACGTTATGGTGGGGTTAGGCCGAATTTTTTCCATAAAGTATGTAACGAATTTCAACATTAGAACCATATAATCCTCTGCAATTAGTAAATTTCATTTTTATAAATATTGTAACGATTAGTATTTACTATGTATAATGTAGAGCGAGAGAGAGAGAGAGAGAGAGAGAGAGAGAGAGAGGGAGCCAGAGATTTGAAAACCAGAACGTGCACCGAAGTTGGAGTATAGCGAATATATGGGAGAT
>JAPYZR010001810.1:0-43118 GCA_030522945.1 Trichopria nigra
CCGGGCGGGGGCCCCCCCCCCAAGGGGGAGTCGCTATATGCACGGGGGTTCCCCTCCCCCCCCCCCCCCCCCCCCCCCCCCCCATTTCCCATCCCGGCGACATGGAAGCCCGAGACAAAAAGAAAATCGAGAGAGAATGGTGGGACAGGGAAAAAAAATGAACGAAAACGAGGAATCGAAAGCAAAATGACGTGCTTGACGAAAATAAATATTTATCGTCGCAATTCATTAATATGTTCCCGATTTGCATACGGCCAGGCATGCTGGAAGCGGTTTTTATAATGCGAGTGTATGCAAATGTTGAATGGGTCGTGGTACAGCGTCCAATCAACGCACGACGAACAAAGACCACAAATTTATTTTCATTTATGGTGTTTACCGTAATTAGAATCCATCAAGGTTGTTTCTTTTTTTTTTTATAGGATGTATGGTCTATATTCTAACTTTCTGATCATACATTATCAGCGATTCACTCATATTCATCATTCATTACTATATTAACAGTTAATTTAATGATCATTCGAGATCATATCGCAATCATCTCATCATCATTATTCCTAATTTTCCAAATGTAATAATTAGGGGTGGGTGGTCATGGTTGTGCCACGTTTTGACTTTTGTCCGTGCGACTTCCATCGCCGATCGAATTTCCCGTTTTCTCGCATATTGGTGTGTCAATCACGACATTGGTCTAGGAACCACCCTAACTATGTACTTGTCCATTCTTAACCGCGCGTTTACGTCAGCCACTTAAAATCATCTTTGAATTGCACCTTGCATTTAAAGCCATCATTTGAAATAATTAACTCGCATTATTCCCATAATCGAAGTAAAAAGGTGGAACGCGAGTTATATCGGGCAATATCATCACCAGTGGCTGTTCACGGGAACGGTTATTGCCGTGATTTTTCACCAAAAAATACGTAATGCCGTCAGTTGTATCGGATGGGATCGATGGGGCAGGAAGGCAGGGGATCGCGTATCTACATGGTATAGCGATGCCTGTCGCACTTATCTCGATGCATTCTGGCAGAGCATGGAAAAGGCAATATGCCTCGATCGACAGCTCGATTCGGCGCGCACGCATACAGCATCAGTCGCCTCACGTTAGGGGCCAGGTTTGCACATTATAGCAGTGCGCAATCCGTTACCAACGTCTCTCGTTGTTGCGGCACAATGCGACGCAGCGTGTGCATTGAGTTTGACGACGCGCTCCAGCATTTGCATATATGCGCTTTCCACGGCGTCTATATATATATATAAATCTTGTCGCACACAAACACACGAGATGAACGGAACCCGGAATGAGGTTCCGTTCCGAAAGGAGGAAACGCTTCTGGATGAGGCCCCTACGAGGAATGGGGAAAGACGCAGTTAAAACGCAGTGCGCAACGATCAGTTGATACGTACCTGAGTGCAACAAAGCTGAGCTTACGAGGCATCGGAAAACAAAAGACCACCGACGAGTGCCTTTAGTAATTAAATCCGCGAATCATTCAACGGGTACTCGAATTGATGCGATGCCGACGAATATAATTGTTATAATAACATGATGTACGAATGGAATGGAAAACAATCACAGACGGTGTATACGATTGTGTACGCTTAAAAAAAGGAAAACAACAATTGCTACATAATTTTTCAATAAACGAAAAAATAATGGATGACAGCTTTCATGTACGTCTCTATATCATTCGAATGAATTGTCCACAAAATTATCTCAGGATACGTTGACGTTGAATATTGCAACATGATTTACAAATTAGTAACGCGATGCCCCGTTACGTCATATATAATCTGACATATCTGTACGATTACATATTGTTTGATAACCTCCCGATGCAAGGAGACGAAATTCCGCCGTTTCATAGAAACGATGCAACATCACGTAATGAACATTTGATACTGACTGACGTTTAAATTCAATTGATATCAGGTGCCAGCGTGTAGCCTGGATCTGCTAGAGCTTAGTTAAAAATTTAAAAAGTTTAATTAATTTCAACACAATGTATAGTTAGATTTTAAGTCTTGAATGCTGAACTCGATACAGTTAATTTTCGCATAATTTTTAAACTTTCAACTATAGACTGACATTGACTCATCAACTTTTAACGTCAATCTCTTACATTTAAACTTTTATCTTTAAAGATAATTTTGTATATGTCTTAATTTCTTCACTTTTAATAAACTTAACGTTTTGTCAGTTAATTTTGACGTAGTTATAAATAAAGAAAATTAAATTATTACTAAAATCATTTCTAACGTAAAATTTACCGTTATTCTCAATTCGGTAATTAAAATTAAAAAAAGATACGATACGAAGTAGATTTAAAAGTTTTTCTGATTTAATCTCAAAATGGCGGCTGTAAAACGAAAATTTGACGGTTTTTTCAATTTTTTCCACATATAAATATATTAAAATTGATAAATCTCTTCTGAAAATGTGTTTACATATTACATTTGGATTGCTGATCACCAATCTGTTGTTAACTTTGCCGAAATTCAAAATGGCGGACGGAAATTTTCAAAATATTTCAATTTTTACAACAAATTTTCGTGCGTCGGTTTTTGGAGTCGCTGACCACGAATCCGGTGTCAATTTTTCGAAAATTAAGATGGTGGATTACTACAAATCAAATCAAATAAAAAAATTAAAATACAATTACCAAATTTATACGGATGTTTACGTAATAGCATAGAATAACATACATTTGTACAACATCGAATGTTTTGAATTTTATAGGAATTTAAATATTCGGCCGCCACGTTAGAAACGCCATTTTTGAATTTTGGAAATTTGACATCAGATTCGTGATCAACGACCAACAAAAAACTGTAATAAACACATTTTTACAATAAATGTGTTAAGTTACATCGTTACACGTGAAAATATCGATAATCGGATCAAATTTTCGACTTCAAGTAGCCATATTGGGTGTCGCCATTTTAAAATTCAATTTTTCCACCAGTATCGAAGTTTAAGGTCCGAGGATGCAAAATATTCACTTCATGTCGTCCGATTTTGATGACAAAATTGTCGATCAAAGCACATTTGTACATAAAAAATTCGATTTCTTTTTTTATTAATTTCAAGGACAGAACCGGGAAAGCATGATAAATTTTACGTATAAGAAATTATGCGTCCAGTTTCTTTCATCGTTGATAACCTATCAGAAATAACAACCAAAAAGTTCACAAAAAAATCTTCCGCTTAGTAGTTGATAGGTTAAAAAAATAAGTTAAAATAGTTTACTAGTTATAATTAATGTTTACTCAAAATATAGTTATTTTTATGATTTGAAATTGACTCACGATCTTATTGGCCCACACAAGTTGCCAAAAATAATAAGACCGCTTCCCACATATATATATAAGGACCATATATGAACGACCCTGTCGTGATGATTCGTTACGATCCTATTTATTATCAAACAGCTGAGATGATGAACGCACGCAAAATGTTCCATGATTACAAACATCATAAGACTACAAAGAATTGCCTGACACGATATCAAGAAATGTTGAAAACATCCGAGGTGAAGATACTATATATTGAATCTACTAGACTGTCAGCAAAGCGTTCCCATGTATGATTTCATATTTGATAAAGTTGCATGACGGAAGCTTTTTTATTATTTATATTATATATACCTTCATTGTATTATTCTCGCGATCACCCGTAACAGAGTAAGAAGAATGATATCTCTCGGCTGTCGTGCATGCTGCATTTGAATTTGAATCGCGATTATTATACAGGTTAATACTTTACATATTCTTTTTATATGTTCTTTGCATCGATATTATATACAGGGTGTTAAATAAGTCTGCCAAGGATAATACGATGTTTCGTAAACGAAACGTCCCATTTTTTTATCAAACCGTATTGACAAGAATTTTCTGACACCTTGTATATCAATACTATATTGTCGTAAATGTATTGACTATTCTGAGTCCTTTTATGACAACATTATAAGAGTGTTTATATCGAATTTGGGCGATATAGCAAGTCGTTATTATACGTTGAATATTTACTTTTACATTATTTACCAATTCCATGGCATTGAATAAATAGACAGAAATGCTGAATTCACTTCGATTGCATGGGTCGATGTTATATGTATAATATATATATATATATACATATATGCTGTAGACGCGTGATAACGAAGCGGTGGCATGTTGTTCTCACTTGCCTCTTTGGCGGTCTGTTTTCGAGCTCTCGTGAAAATTATTACATACGATGAATATTCGCAAATCGGAACTAATATATACAATGACATTTGTTGTTTCAAACTTATAACAGATCCGATGACCCATCTATATTTCAACGTCGTTGCGATGCATTTCATGCTACAAATTTTGTATTTAATATATATATATATATATATATATATATATATTGTCATAATTGATAAAAAAAAAATATATATATATATATGGTTATATTTATCTATGGTTATATTTAAGTATAATACATTGTGGTTCTATATGTATACCTGTTCATTTTAAACGACGGTCTCTGTCAAATAATTTTTTTATTATGATATTTATCAAATATATAATTTTTCTTTATACCACCGTATATATGTAATGGCGCAATATGATTACAGCGTGTATGGCCGTATGTTGGTTGCTTTCTTCATTTGCGTCCACCCGTCGTGTTACCGAAGCCTCTTTATTTCTATGTCGTAACGCGACACTATTTTCACATTTACCTGCGCAATATGATCCAGTCACTAAGTACCTCGTCTCCCCTTAAAATTTCATTTTAAAACACGACTCGTCCGTCGGAGGAGAATTCGAAAGAAGAAGAGTAAACACTCACAAAGTATCATATTGTTATACGTGTAAGCAAATCATTCGCAATATTTCAGTTTAATTAGACGACTGATACTAATTGACTGATATATTTTATTGTTGACATATAAATGATTGAAATCATCTGGAAATCGATACACTTTCTTATGATCATATCATAATATAATCACAATTTAATATTATTTTCCCAATATTATAGATCGATCATTACTTTAATTTTAAAATTGAACTTTCGAACTCTTTCAGTCACCGAATTTCTCAAGTATAATCGACTTTTTATGAAGTTTGGTGTATCAAGGGTTTTCGAGGGCGGTGCTTGAGAATCCGATATCAAATTTTCAAAATTCAAAATGGCTGATCAAATACGAAGATCAAAATGTTGAAAAATGGTCCGCTTTTTTTGGAAATTTGATATACACGGGATTTTTAGGTTGCCAAATAAGAATGCTAAAATTCAAACTGGTAGAGCCAATATGGTAGATGAAAACTGTAAAAAATTGTTATTTTTTTTGGAAATTTTGTATGTAAGGTTTTGGAGTCAAGAATAATCTTTGAAATAATCAGCATTTTTGTAAAAATGGATTTATGTTGATCGTTCATGATTTCGAATTAATTTAAAATATCGCTATTATTATTATTCTGCCATTTGATTTACCAACTTTCAGAAACGATATTTTTCCAAGCCATATTTGCATTGTAATCGACCATATTGGATCCGCCATTTTGAATTTTCAAAATTTGACGGTTGATTCATATAATCAGCGATCGTAAAAGCCTCCGAATAAATTTTGATATAACACAAAATAAACAAATAGTAATTCTGTAATTTCTTAGAATTCTATGGGAATTGGATATTATTAAAAATATATGTTTCTAATGTCGTTGAATCCCACTTAAAAAATGAAATAAAGGAGAATTATATCATCATCTTTTTAATACTTGATCATTTACTGACGGTGCAGTGCTCAAATTTTATTTCTCGATCGCAGATCAGAAAAAAAGATAAATAGTAAAAATTGTTTGATTCGTTAAATGTTATATATTTGATTACAGTATTGATTACAAACAAGCAACGTTAATTACGTGTACATGAAATATTCCGTCAAATTTTTACCAGGTGCAACTGTCAATTTTAAAAATCGACAAGTGTCATGACTTCCGTTCAACAATGCTGAGAATAAGAATAAATTAGGAAAGAAAATGGTAATCCCAAAAGGCTCGCCATCCAAATTCTGTACGTAACGAATGTCGCCTCATTAAGAGGATCGCTAAGCCTTCGGTTACGACGTCCTCTGCTAAAGATCTTCTATTAAAGAGAAGCACAGCCAATCTCAATCCAGATGGAAAAGTTTGAAATACGCACCATTTTTATCGACACGTAAAAGAAGTTCAACTCGAATATTGAAAAAAAAAAACGCAATAAAAAAAGTTTAACGCGACGTACAGAAAAGATTACTACTGGTTCATGTGTAATGGGTAATTTTTAATAAGTATCCGAAGTAGTGCTTGACGATCCGCGGGTAAAAGCGAAGTTATTATGGACTTTCGGAGAGTATCAACTTTATTAACTATTATAAAGTTAAAACGGCAACACCAACAGATCAGTATAATAAGCTGATTGGTAAGCAATCTACCATCCTCTTAATAACGGACGAGGAAAGTCATTAAAACTGCATAAAATACTATAATGGAGTGGCTGACGGAAAATTCGCTTTGTTCTTTGGCGGTTTTTCTTTCGTTAATATTAATATTTCTATGTCAAGATCAGTTTGTATATGGCGGTGGACGACAACAGCAACGGTTTTGGTTCACTTTTTGCTTTTTTGACTTTTTTTCTATTTCGTTTAAAAAATGCTTGTACTTATTATGGTTGTTTTTGTTTTTATTAGACACTAAACTTCTAATTGGTACGATTTCTTGCATTTACATATATAAATATTTATATAAAATATTCAGTTTACTATTCGCGGTTAATACAAATACGTTTTTTACCGAATAACAAAAAAATTAATTAGATTAATAAATTGCTATTAAAAATTTAGAGACTGAAAAAGCCGCATTTTTATTGATCTCGCGACATTTTATCGTTATGAAAATTTGCAGTACATTTGTATCTGTTCAAATTATTTTTATAAACGTATCAAATAAATTATTGATACAAATAATTTGACTTTCGACTCGAAAATTTTTGTAGGTAATATTTTAATGATAAAGGAAATTATTATTATGTTATTTATTTTATTGCTCATTTCATAATGGCTATTAATTTTATGATTTTTTTGTCATTATTCTATATTTTTAATTGTGTTTCGAACAAATTTTGTCTTTTTTGTCAATTTGAACCCATTCGGTGACTTTTATATTATCAACATTTGTTTATGTTTTACAATCTACTATAATAATCCCTATAAACATAAACTGTATTCTTTTATTACAACTTTTAAACCTCTAAATGATGTTATTAAAATGATTTCATTTGTTATATGAATGAGGAATATTTTCGAAGTCGTATGGCTTTCGTCAACGGTTCTTTTTTTTTTTTTTTGTTTGACAACCCAGCAAACAATCACAGAAGTTATGTCACAATTATGTAACAGTTACATTAAAATGTCGCCTCAAAATTGGCACAGTTACATAATTGTGACATAACTTTTTAATAAAAATTTTCTAACATTTTTTTTTTTTTGTTCATTTTATATGGGTTCTATAAATATTTATTCTTTGAAAACGAGTATGTGATTGAATTTTGATAAAAATGTTTAGTTTTATCAACATATTCGAGCAGCTATATAAACCTTGAAAGGGCAACATTTTAAGCGAACTTTTTTGAAAACCCAAATATATATTTATCATGATCGAGAAACGCGAATGATAAGAAATATATTATAAAAAATAAATAGCTTATAACTATTGCTTTCTAATTTTATCCTGCGATAAAATATTGTGATCCTTTTTTAAAAATTTCGTGTATTTCTCACGAGTATGAAGTTAAGGATGTAAATATGTTCGATATTCGAAAGAGTAAACAAATCGAAGCAAGTGAACGACATGCATGAAGAAGCAGATATAAAAACCATTCGAGGACACACGGTGATTCCCGTCGAATAGTTGCTGTCACTTTTGTCGTATATTCTGAAACGTCAACTTTTTTCAAAACAAACCGGTGATATATGCTGTAAAAATTGCGAAGGAGAGAAATCGAACGCGGAAAATGCATACACGATACATTCTAAGATGAACATTCATAAAATATTCCCTGTGTCGTGACTTTGAAAAATATCCCAAATGCAGTTCTATCGACGTCGATTGAGAAATTTAATAGATTGCAGTTATAAGTTTGGCAATATATTTATTGTGTTTTTTGTTATGCATGAAATATTATATTGGTATATTGCATTTTTTGTGAGTAACTTTTTAAAGAAATCAATAATAATAATAATAATTCAGTTTAAAACTGACCGTAATTAAACCGTTTAAAGTATCATAATCTTAAAATATCTGAAAATGAATTGCAGCTTCGGATCCTATATCATGAAAGTAAAAAATAAACACGAACGTAAAATTGATCCCTTATATACCATTAGTGTTAAATCACAAATGACACTTTAAAAATCGATAAGTGATACTTAGATATAGTAATCGAGACGGTAATGACCGAAGAGCTTGAAATAAGTCGATGTTTCGTGCTTCTAAGCCAGTAAAAGCGGATTTCCTTAGAGACGACCAAAAAAAGCTCGGAATCGAAGCTTTCTTCGCGTAGAATTGCGCACGATTGCACAAACCACTCGTCCTTGAAAATCCTGATTTTTCTTCCAGAAATCGGTCACCTGTTACTACGTTCCTGTAATGACATTGCATGTAACGAATTTATAAAATTCATTTTTCGTTCGGTGAACAACTTTTTACGATATTTTATAGATACACAATTTTCTCCCTTTGTCTTGGTACTTTTTAAAATAAATTTTTCATTTGCCGTATGGTAATATGAAACGATTATGTGTGCTGCGTAAGGTATTGAATTTAAATGAACTTTAACTAATTTAAATCGATTTTTGTTTACTTTTCAGAGTTTCATTCATATGTATTAATTTCGTATCAATATCGACGACAATGATTAAGTATATTTCATTTCTCCATTAATTTTTGTGTAATTTTTTCATTGGTTTTTCTATCAATTATTCATTAGTTTGTATGTCGTTTTTTCATTAGTTTGTATGTCGTTTTCTCATTAGATTTTCTGTCGTTTTCTCATTAGATTTTCTGTCGTTTTTTCATTAGATTTTCTATCTTTTTTTCATTAGATTTTCTGTCGTTTTTTCTTTAGTTTCTCTGTCGTCTTCTCATTAGTTTTTCTGTATTTTTTCATTAGCTTTTAAAATAGGTTTACTGTAATTTTTCCATTAGTTTTTCCGTGTTTCTAAAATAGTTTTTCTGTAATTTTTTCGTTAGTTTTGCATAATTTTGTAATTAGTTTTTAAATCAGTTTTCAAATCAGTTTTCAAAAAATTGACCCGACGGTTAGGTTAATTATAACTAGTTATATTATTATAGCTACTGTTGAATTATTTTTAGTTGGTTTCTGTGGTCTACTTGTACGTATTAAGATCAGGGGTCATTGGTCATTTTTGAAAATTTACGCCATTGGTTTTAGACATATAATATGTGACCCCTCATGATAGTGCATTTGCACATTTCGAAAGGGCCGACTTAAAAGAACCAACTTAAAACTAATTTCTTTTTTTTTTCTTTATCTCATCATCACGTGTCTGTTTCATCATCCAATCCCCCCTCCACATCTGTCAAATAAACAAACGAATAAACAAAGATAAACAAAAATGTAAATAAATAAATTCTAGATAAAGACTATATACCTATAAATATATTTAAAGAAATTATTTAAAATCCGACATTCGTGGTAGTTAATTATTTAGAACTCTAATTTGATTTAATCATTGAAAATGTAAAAACCTCCATTATTAAATGAATGAAACGTAAGAGATTCACGGGAAGGAACGACCGTCCCGTATATATTCGCGGAGGATTAACATTTTGCTTCGCATTAATTAAATGCACTTTTTAAATCGGAGAAAGAATACAATATTACTACTTAAGTACATTCGTGAATGAGAACAAATTGGATGAGGAAAATAAGCATGTGAAGCGGTGCTTTGCGTATGTACACTCATTCTGGAACCCACCTATTTGGATTAAGTTCTTCACTAAATGCATTAACGTAATGACTTGGTCTTTGTTTGCGCCAAGAAAGATGTACACTTTTACTTCTTACAAAATAAAATCCCTAATGCACAGTTAAGAATGAAAAACACGACGGAGAAATTCCTCTTATGAATTATGAAAAATGAAATGGATTAATTTTTTTTGTACCTTTATAAACTTATTTGGAGTTGTGTGTTATATATTTGTTTATTTGTTTTGTTTTATTTGTTTGTTTATTTTTTTTTTATTAAATCGTTAATTTATATACGTGAGGAATGAATTTAAGCATTTTTCTAGATAATAAATATGATTAAAAAAAGTCATATAAATTTATAATAAAAATATGTTGCGTAATCACTTTTATACATAAATCTGTATATATATGCATGAAACTTTTTAAAATTAAATTAGCGTAATTTTTGTTCCGCTTCACTTGCGCGTAAATTTATAATTGTCTGAATTTTCATTGTGACTTTGGAAACGAGGAAGTATCCTAAGGGTTCGCTAATAAGATAATACGTTCATAATAAGATAATAACGATTGCAAATGTGCTCGTAAAGGGCGCCGCTCTCGTTCGAGTCTTAATATCGCACCAACCTCCTCTGGATGCAAACTACGTAGGTATATATATATGGTAAGGATCTTTATATCGTCCACCGCTTATATCTTTATTGCCCCGTATTTGCAAGCGAAATGTCTATAAAGATATTCGCCTTTTTTCATATTTTAAATGCGGATTGCGAGATTCGGATTCTTTAATAGCGGCGTAAAATTGAAGCTGGAATATATATAGGATTTTGATGATGCTGTAAAAATAACGTAGCAGTTGTTGGAAGTTTTGTTTTTTGATTTTATTTTGTTGTATACGTGGGAAATAAGTGGGAAAATTGTGAAAACTTGAGTTTTGGTAAATTCGTGTTACTTTTTATGGGATGTACGAATTTATTTTTTTATTTTTTGTTTTGATGTATACAATAAAATCCTCGAAATAATAATTGGAATCTAAAATATATCTAAATATAAATATCGGAATATCGGAATCTAAAATATATGTAAGATTACTCAACATATTGACAAGAAACCTAGTCGACTATCTTGATGAATATTTGCCTATTGGTAATAATAAATAAATATAAAAAATAAATAAATAAATAAATAATAGACTATAATAGACTGCACTATACTATACTGCACTGTATTATACTATAGTAAACTATACTAAAATGTACTATACTATTCTACACTATACTATTCTGTACTATACTATTCTATACTATACTATACCATACTGTACTATACTGCACTATTATATACTGTACGCTACTATATTATACTGCACTGTACTGCACTATTCTATACTACACTCTACTATACTATACTATACTGTACTGTACTGTACTCTTTTTGTGTTTAAATGTGGAATTTACTACGCGCATATACCAGAATTCAAAACCTGTTAATATTTATTTTCATTTCGTAGATTTATTTTGCATGATAGTTCAAACGTCTCTGTGTGTAATTAGCATTTCTTTTGTTTCCTTCCACAATGTACGCTGGCATTGTAGACACATAGTTTCAATGTTGTATATAGTGCATAAGGGCACTTACCTCGTTGAAACTTTAATAAATAAATAAATTACTTCTGTCCGCACTGTAGCTCGTTCAATTAAATAAATTTACATTAAATTTAATTACTCACCTTGTTATTCCGGCTTGGATGAGAACAATAAACGTTCGTGGATTAATTACTTGTCGTAATCAAAAAGTTCTTCAAAATAACAAAAAAAAAAAAAATAACAAATAAAAAAAGAAATAATAAAAAAAAACAGCGAAAATTGCGATGGATATTTAGAAAAAATTGGCCTAGTATAAACAATTATCTTATCTATTATCTTGTTTATTGTGTTGAAAAGAACGAGATAGGTAATTTAGAACATTTTTTTAAAAAGTAAATCTAAAAATTTGTGTATTTAAAAAATAAAGAGAGGTAAAGTAACTAAAGTTATTAATAAACACTCGTAAAACACGAATTGTAACAACAACAGTTCACTTTTAATTATTGGTAAAGTAAACATAATTTGTTTAATTTTTTAATTTTAATTATAATTTTAATTTTGTAACTTTTCAATGTGATTTGTTTGGTAACAAGAGAGACCATATCAGTTTAAAAAAACTTCATTTTTAGAAAATGTTCTAATAAGGTTAGGCATAATAACAATTTCAAAGTCTATAGTATTGGTGCTTTTCGGATAATTTACAACAATACAAAAAAAAAAGAAAATAATAATAAAAAAATTATAGCAAAAATATATCTAATATTCAAAAATGATTTTTTTATTAAAATTATATTCCTTTGTATGTTGAATTTATTTGAATGTTGCACACTGAGATCGATCAACATCAAGACTGATGGACGAGCAAAGTTTACCGCATTAATTATAAATGTACAATCTTTTTTGTTTCTTGTCAATATAGCCTGCATTATTATTGTTATTATTATTTAAAAACTATTCATCATGAAAGAATAGATGTAATTTATTTCAAATTTTAAATAATCTCTATTTTTTCCTTTTACACACTCTCAATGCACTTTCACTTTTGTTTCTGCTGCACTGCGTAATTACATTGATTGGGGACAGGTACAGCTTTGGCATTGTTTACCAACACCTTACAAACACTAGATGTAAGGTTAGGTTAGGTACCATTCCTTTTGATTGAAGTTTGATTATGAAGAGCGATGGACTCTATTGCGATTACTTCATTGTCATCTGTTTTTGAGGTTAAATAATAATTTATTCAATAAATTTCAATAAAACATTTCAATGTAATTTAGTAAACGAGGCTGTCTTGTTTGCCAAACTCAATTTTTATTGCCTAAGTGAGCACAATTATTACAATTATCTAAAAATTATGTAACAACTATACTAACGTAAAGTTACGTATATTTTAAACAGTCAGACAATATATTAAACTTGATAGTGTAAACAAGAAATAATAATAAAAAAAAAATAATAGTAATAAAAAAAAACCACAGGAGTTCGATCAACTTTAAGCTATAAGAAAAATCAATTGTATATAATAAAAATAGAGAATATAAACTACACAAAATTTAATTAACATCCAATAAAGGAATATAATTTTAAATGTAACGAGAATTACACCATTGCGAATTTAATAATATAACGAAAATGAACAAAATCCATGGATAATTATTAAGAAAAAATCATTTTAAAATAATTGTGAAACAGATTCACGATTTGAATTGAACTCTGAAAACCTTATGTTGTCTTGGGACATACATACATATCATAGGTAACTTATTCGAAATAATTGAAAAAATTGAAAAAATTGAACAAAAGTTACTAATTTTTCGTAAATAATAACTAATTACGTTAATGATAATTTTATTTAAAAAAAAAGAATTATTCAGACGTAAGAAGTAATTTTTGTTAAAAATTAAATTAACTGCTCCAGTTCAGTAGTCTTTCCGATTATCGCCATATGTCAGATCTACGAAGGTGACGACGAAATCGTAAATTTTCTGTATAGATATATATAAAGACGATGCAACTGACATTGACATATAGACATAGCGACGTTTGCTATTCTCTAATTAAGTTTGACTGTACATTCACTATTAAATCAAACATTATTATGTGCATATTCTCAGTCGATTTATGTTAAGCTACGTTTGGAATAAGTAAAATGAACCACGAAATCCTTATTTGAAAATATGTAGAGATTTAATTTAATTCATAATGCGAGTTACTTATAGTGAATATGTATTGTTTTATATAAAATAAATAAATGATATTGCAATTTTTATGGTATAATATATATATATATATATCTTGGTAGCATTTACCCAGTAGTAAATACTTGGAAATTTTCTTGAAAGGCAAAGTTTGTATATCAGAAGGTTGTAATATATATTAATGGGTAATAAGTATGAAGTATATTATAAGAATATTCAGTTCACTTCATAATCGAGTAAAATATTTATTTTTATATATTTTGAGTCTTGAGTTGGTTTGAGTATCATCATGAGGATGATTCATTAGCCATTAGTCGTGTATTTGTAGTATAGTAGTAAGTTTTTATTTCTTCTTTGACAGAAGGGATATTTATGTCTTTTGTAATTATTTCATCTGGGACAAACCAGGGAGCTTAGACTACGAGATTCCTCAATGTTTTCGATTGAAATCTATATATTATTTCGATATTGGACGTATCCCGTAAGATATAAGATCTTCTACGGAGACAATGTTGAAAGAATTAAACAAAATCCCGCCCGGTCACATAGGCGAACAAAACATTTTATCTTCAACATTATTATTGACTTATTGTCTTGGCGAAGAAATTAAGTTTCCGAGAAGACGGGAATATATGAATATAAATTTATTACCTGTGGACTAGAAAGATTGGACTGGTAATAAGGATTATATTCTACACTTATTTTCTACAGTATCAGGCATCAATCCTCATTCTGTTTCGTTTCTGACCGCAAATCTTATATAAGGCACTCGTCAATGCATTGAAAATCGCGACAGCACGTATGAATGTAGAATAATATTATTTTATTTCTTGTTTTTCTGACATGCTTTATGTATATTTATGTACATATGATCTCGTTGATTGATTATGTTTTAATTTTCTTATTGGTTTCCAACGCGTTGAAAATTCGAGGCATCAAGAGGACTGGAAATTTTAGAATAGAGCTTCGCATCCTCATCAGCATAAATTAACACCATAGAATAATATTAACTCAGCCAGGGACATGGTTTATATAAATTAAGAATAGTATCGGGCCCCGATGTGAACTTGGAGTACTCCCGATGGTATTGAAACACTACCCAGTGTTCAGGTGCAGGTTGCCTCTTGTGTCCATATGTTCTAAGTTTATTTTTTGTAGTATACCGAATCAAAACCCTTTGAAAAGTCAACGTAGATATAGCCAACGCTTTATCCGTCCAGAAATTTACAATTTTATGTATAGGCAATATTAAAAAAAAAAAAAAACTTAATAAAAGAAGTAGAATGTCGTTGAAAATCTCATCTTGCAGATGTAAATTTCACAATACGTCCAATTTTCCACGAGTATTTAATTCCGATACAGTTGCTTAAGAAAGAGACGTGTATATATATATATATATATATATATATATATATATATCATGTTTAAATATCCAGTCGAAACTTAAGAAAGGTGGAACTTGGTAGTATTCAATTTCCATGGTTGCATATCTCTATCTCTCTCTTCTCCTCTCTCTCTCTCTGCACAGCAGCAGCCTCCACAATAAGCAGAGTTGATTCTATTGATTTTATATCAATTCCTCTTCGTTTCTCACGAGAGAACATGCTCCGGACGCGATAAAAGATGCTTCCGGCATCAATGTTTTAAGCACGATTCACAACGGTGTGACGAGAATGGACGTATCGACAGGCTGAAATGTAATTTGAAAAAACGCCCGAGATGAGATATGGCAATCACATTTGCGATCATAACAATATTTTTCTTTTTTTTTTTTTTTTAATCACAATTTTCGTTCATTGTCGCGTTGGAAATTATTAACGGAAAACGAATTTACCGCTCGACGTTTAATACCGAAGGTTTTTTTTTTTGTTAGAATTTCTCGAGGAAATTCATCAATTTTGAGCTCTATAACTGCAGAATTATAACTGATTTACATTGGACATTATTAATATAATGCATTAATTAATTGAAAAAAAAGAACAGGCATCATACAAATATGTAATAACGCGAATAATAAATATAATGATCTGCATTGTTTCGTATTTTCGTACATGTTTTGTGAAATAATGGGGAATAGGTAATGATAAAATCATATTTATCGATTTATTACGTGCAATTAGTAATTTTGATCGATGTATATACCTTCATTTTCATTAATATTGTCAAACACGAATTTTCCATTGTTCCTTTATCTATCAGAACTTGATAATATGGAAATGCATTTCTCTGTATTACTTTTCATTATTACTGAAATGACGTTTTGTGATTGTTCATTTAAAATATTCCATTTTTAATTTTATACTTCAATTTTCATTTTTATTTTATGTTTATTTTATTCTTTCATATTGATGAGATTTTTTGTTTTGTTAATTGCGTACATAAAGAATTTTATATTGTCGATTTTGAGTGATAACATCATCTTTAGTAGTAGTAGAATAGTAAAAATATATTAATAATGTATATATATATTGAAATTTTGTAGAATAACATTCGAAAATAGACTGATTAAAAATAGCTTCAGTAAAAATGTCTGCATTGATGGTAATTAAACTAGAAGGATTATCTAATATTTCAATTCGAGAAAACTTATCGAGAAAAAAAAAAATAGAAAACTGCACAATGAAAGATTGATTGAAAATCGGATAATTTTAACGATATAATTTAATATTTTTAAACAGATAATACAAAAACTAAAGATTTAATAAAGAACAAATTGATAATAAAGGAAGAGAAGATTGAAAAGAATGTAAAAATATAAACAAACATATTGGCGAAATATTTTTAAAAGTAAACAATAAACAAGTCCGTCAAAGCCAACAAACATTTCTTGGAAAGAGAAATAATGTACATGATGCCCGAAAATGGACGAAAATCTGTAAAAATAGTCAAATGTGAATAAAAAAATAGAGTTATATAGAAATTAGAAAAGTACCCCCTGTTTTGTCATCAAATGTCGACGTTTCAAACCATAATCAAGCCACAAAAATGAAATAAAAACAATTCCGGTGATTTGTATATATACGTGTGTAACTTTGCACGATACTCACGAACTAACCAAACAAATTTCTTCTGTAACCTGCTTTTTGATACGATGGAGTTTTATGGTCCTAATATACAGAATGTATAAATGCGATATGTACGCAGAACTGATTAGATTTTGCAATATATCCATACTAGGGGTGTAGAAATGGGAGAAAAATATACTGATACAACTTTTAGAAAAAAAAAAAAAAAAAACATATAGTTTGCATCTAACTTCATTGTAATTTCCTTAATTTTTTAACCATTATCAAAAATGCATACATTCAAAATACTCGGACAAAAATACCGAATCGAACGGTCTTTGGTGTTTTGTAATCGATTACTTAGACGTTCAATGTGAGACGAAATACTCATCCAACTTTTAAGAAAATAATATAATAATTACTTTAAAAAATCGTGGCGTGTACAATTCTGAATTGTTGGTACGCATAATAATAAACTTAGGATATAGAAATATTCCAGTTGACATAAGAAATTTCTCATTTCTGTTTTGTTTTGCAAGGGCGAAGCCCCCAGTTATATCATAAAAAAAAAAAAAACATTATAAATGAATACTCATTATTTTGTACAATTAAAATCATTAATGTCGGTGTATTTGAGAACAATTTGAATTTCTAGAATATTCATAAATCGATTCATTTACAAAATAATGTTGCGCAAAGTTTAATTGCATTTATTAAATCGAATGTAGCAAGTGCCGTATTTTTGTCCTCCAATTATCCAAAAGTCGGGTAATAGCTGTGGAACGACACATACCGTACCAACTGTCACTTTGCATATTTGACGGAACATCAATAAACCTGAAATCGAAGTGAGATGAAATCAGGCAGAAAATTAGAACGCCAGATATTATACAGATTTAATCGTTAAAGTTGGTTTCAACACGTTATTGACGTATTAATTTGTAAAATGTAATCATTTTTAACGCCGCAAATTTGTATACGAAACGAGAGAATACTGGAAATTTTGCTACATTTTATTATCTCATAAGGAAGTCGTCATTGGGAACAAAGATGGCAGCGGTTTTCAATAATATTCAGTTATATAGAAAATCAAAAATTGATAAAGGTGATAAAGAATTCAAAATGGCGTTATTACAATTTTTTTTTATTTATTTCTTTAGCTGGTTTACAAGGTGAACCGTCGTTCTCTCATCCTGAAAAAAAGTGCAGAATATTTATATGAACTCTGAAAGAGTATTCAGTCAAAATTTCAGGACAAAAAAATTTTAGGATTTTTGAAATTTTGTTTTGTTTAAAAAATTTGAAAAAATCATGCAAAAATGTTGAAAATATTATACGGAGGATCGGTCACAGAGATTTTGACCGCACATAAACTTAAGGAAAATATATTGAGAAAGGAACAAACAAAACACAGATCGTATAATTATTTTATTTTATCCGTTTATTATTCGACGAATAGTTTCTATATCGATCGACACGCTGACAACTATCACCGGATGCAAAAGTCGAGGATTCTTATATACGGTACATTTACATATACTTTCAAACGTTACAATTTCACACGGATTAAAATTGATTTCTACAAATATTAATTCGGAAAAAGAAAAACTTTCCAAAAAAAAAATCGACTAGTTCGATAATTGCTAAAAGTGTAAAAATACTATTTTATCAAATAAAAAAAAAAAAAAAAAAACAATGACGACGAAAAACGTGTTTAGCTCTAAAATTGCACGTCACTGCAAATCATTTCTTTCAATATTATTAAATGCAGTGCGGCAATGATACTTGACCAAAAAATCTGATACGAGAGACCGCAACTGACTTCCACTACTACTCCATACAAAATTATACAATCACGGCCTTGACTCCGAAAGTGAGGCGACGATTATTATTACGTTATACACGTTAAGGAACTCTCGGTTCGCTAAAGCGACTTTGCATCCGAAAATAATAAACACACGGGTACATTAAATTGTACATAACCTCGAAAGCACCCATCGCAAATACAAATACACATAACCCCTTGATTAAGTAGTTTTGCACGTGTCTCTCAGCGTATCATTGTATACTCGCCTCCCCCATCCCTGCCCCCACCTACACCGTTATATGTACCACTTCTATATACTCGAATCATACACTATGTACAGCGCCATCTGTTGCCCGGGTCATTATTATTAACTATAGTATAATATATGTATTGCTACAACCCGCTCCCGGTGTCGTCGTTTCCCGCAGGTGCCTGTGCTCAACATTACCCCAGCGTCCGTGTCGTCGTAACAAAAATTTAAACGACCAATAGATAAGTGCCGATATACATAGCTGCGGTGATGCGATTCAACGTCAACAAAGTTTCATATATATATATATATATATTATCTATTAGATAAACATAACCTATACATGTATCGAAAAACGCGTTTATTGGACAAACGCGACCGGCTGGCCAATCAGAAGTCCAAGTCTTTGTCTTTTTTTTTTGTTCGGTAACGTCTCGTGAAGGCACCCTGAGGGAATCCTATATGTATTCTCCTGAAATGCAACTTCAGTTCTTTTATAAAATGAAAAACGTCATAATAATCAACATATAATGATAATGTAAAAATATTCACGTGCTCAATGTTTCGTATAAGACTGCGAAAAAAATATATACGCTTCGGAAATTAAACCTACATGTATATAAACCGCATTTCCATGCAACTTATTGCGTCGTTTGACGATGAGCCACCTATTATCATTAAACTTGTCGATGAAAGTTACATTTAAATTTTTGTATCGTCACGTGATAATCAATATATACTTTCAAAGAACTGCGGTATTCGGTCAACGAATCGTTTTTACAATATGTGTTCCAACTAAACGTAAATAACCTACATTTTCTTAAACTTGTTCATTGAACAAGTGCGATTACTTTTGGAATGCAATAAACTGCCAACATAACTTGTTGTATTATTTGATAAGTATAACACCGTATTTTCTCGCCCACTGCGACGATCGTTATCGGTAAATCTCGAAGTAGAAGGTGCGAAGTATATTGACAAACACTTAAAAAAAAAAAAAATAAAAAAAAAACAAGCTAAATTTCAAAGTTGATAAAACGTGCCCGATCATAAACGGTATATAAGTACTACGATCGAATCAGAATGATATGACGATTGGCTATGAATTTCGTTGGAAATGGAAACTTTCCCTTATCACCCCGAGACGATAAGCAGGATCATACATCTCGAGACCCTCGCATTATTTCGCGTATATCGTTCTCCGCGACACGAGGATCGTGACCAGAACCGTACATGCCGGAAGTGCAGCCACAGCCAGGGGCATTCCGGAACCGGATCTTGGCGGTTCTTGAGCGAGTCTTTGATTATTCGCAGCCAATGTTATCGATTTCTCGGCCTTGAGAGCAGGGACGCCCGAAATCCCCGGCAGGTACGACCGACAGGTCAGATTCAGATTGCCGCCGGGAAAATGGCGGCGGCCCAATTTTAACGATAACTCCGATCGGGAAATTTCACCGACTTCCACCGAATTGTACTCTTTGTTCTTCAGCTTCCTCGTCAGCGATTTGTTTACCTGAAACACACCAGATTTCAACGTTGAAATGCGAATGCTTGACGATTTAACGAATAATTATTAATTAATTTGGAAAAACGGCAACGCTGTTCTATTAAAATGTAATTCTGAAATATTCGTATCTGATTTTGTCATTTTCTTATCTGAAATTATAAACTTACGTTTGGTTGTTTTATCATTTTTGTTTACTTTCGTCGCGGGCATTTTTATCTATTTTTGTTGCGGGGATTTCGACATTGTCAATAATATGTAACAAAAATGTTTACATCGTATAATGTCGCAAATACGTAATTACAGTGATATCACAACAACTCAGATAAATGTCAATATAATATAATAATAAGACATATAGTATTGCCGCGATATTTATAAGACATTACATTGTAATAGATGACAACGTAATATTTCTGCAATATTTCACAAATAGAACAGTGGCGATGTATCAATATTACTCGCACATCGAAGAAACAATCGTATATAAAAGTAATTATAACTTTTCTCTTTGGTTTTTTTTTACAATTTAGATCGATTATATTCAGTATTAAGATCCCAGATAAAGAATCATATCCTCTGGATATTTATGAAATATTGCATAAATATTACAAAAATATAACTTTGTCATCTATTACAATGTAATGTCTCAGAAATATCGCAGCAATGGTGAGTTATCATAGTTAATGATACTTTTACAATTGGAGTAACTAAATGGTCTTAAATTTTGTTAAATTCAGTGAAATTTCCATTCCATTTTAAAAAAAATTTTCAAGATCTTTTGTTCTCACCAATAAGTTTGCATTCGAATTATTAAAATCCAGATGATAAAAATAACTTTCAAATTGTTTAAAGCGACACTTGAAAAAACAATTGATTATAGGCGAAATATTACTTCGCGTAAATTCCGCTTTATTAATGGCATTTTTATGTATTTTTGTTGCGGGGATTTCGACATTGTCAATAATGTAACAAAAAAGTTTACTTTAAATATCAATTTTTGTAACGTGTCCTTTCACACGGCCCATATTGTCGCAGATACATCACAGTGATATCATAACAACTCAGATAAATTTCGTAACATTATAATGAGAAATATAGTATTGCTGCGATATTTCTGAGACATTACATCGTAATAGATGGCAATGTAATATTTCTGTAATATTTCTGCAGTATTTCACAAATAGAACAGTGGCGATTTATCAACATTATCGAAGAAACATAATCGTATAAAAATAATTATAAATTATTCTTTTTTTTTCAATTACATTATGTAATTAAGAGAATTTTCATTTAAGGAAAATACAGAGAATAAATTATTTTAATTACATTATATTCAGTATTAAGATCCCAGATAGCAAATCATATCCTTGGGATATTTATGAAATATTGCATGAATTTTACAGAGATATAACTTTGTCATCTATTACAATGTAATGTCTCAGAAATATCGCAGCAATGGTGAGTTATCATAATTAATAATACTTTTACATTAGAGTAACTAAATGGTAAATATAATTTTTAAATAATTTTAAAATAAATAATAATAATTAAAATAAATAAAAATAATTTTTAAATTGTTTAAAGCGACACTTGAAAAACAAATTGCTGCTTTTTGAAAAACAATTGATTATAGTCGAAATATCACTTCGCGTAAATTTCTCTTTATGAATGTCAATTTGATTTTCGAACGTGTATTACATCGCAACTCTCTATATTGTATTCGGCGGCACTTCAACACTCGTGACAGGAACATAGAATGCAAAACAAATGTTGCTCAGTACCATACAAAAAAAAACACAACTTTTATGGCTTTATCACACGTGTGGAAATATCATGCGCAGATTACCCGAATCGATCTTCATAACTTTGTACGGTTCGTCGTTCTGATGGTATAGTCGTATTATTTTTGTTTTTCGTGACCTTTTTTTTAGCCAAAGAATTTGTTTCTGGATGTCGAGTGCGTTTGGTTTAACGACGTTATCGCGAATCCCTGTCACGCGCCCGTGGTACAAAACATTCTAGAATAATTCGATATATATATATAATAACAAAATAGCGACTTTGAAATATACAGATCTGATTGAATGAAAATTGAAGTGACTCGATTCTACCAGTATCGACCCTTGAGAATCTCGATAATCAACATTGATATTTAATAATGGTGTAATTCATTTTTCTTTTAGTTTAACATCTGTAACTATTAGCATATAAGGTCTATAAAAATATACCCATTGTCATATGCCGCCTTCTTTTAAAGATATATTTCAAAAGATAAATCCAAGGCTGAAAATTCCCGACTTACTAAAATGACGTATAAAAATCATAATCCACCGAGTTTCGTATTACTTCCTGAGATTATTTTACTGAAAATGTACTGTTTTCGATAAGTTGCCGGTGCGTTGTCGTAAAATTGCAGACTTATGTTTTGTTTTGTTTTGTGCATAAGTTGGTTTTAACAAAAATTTTTGAAAAGGAATGAATCGTCTCCTTCAACCTTTTCTGCTTTCGTTTACCTCCCATCAAGTATATAATTTCGCAATCATGTAACAATTACGTAACAAATATGCAACAGTAACGTAACAAGTAAAATTTATGGGAAAATATAGAAATCGAATTCTTTACCGAAGTTGAAAAATTTCCGACATGTGTTTAAAATGGTCTTACAATTCAATTTCAACAATTGTATTTCATCATTCTTATTATCATGGTTTCTAAGTCCAGGTGATACTAAATTACTCTTTGACTTGTGATCGAAATTAAATTCATGTTGGGTCGATTTCATCACGACGTTATACTTGTTACAGGTCACGCATCACGTCGATGAAAAAACGAAACAAGAACTGAAACAGAACTTACTGAACTAGTAATTATACGAATCTATATCCTTAAAGTTAACACCGAGCCCAATTACTCGCGACCTTCGTGAGGATGTCGCGATATATCGAATCGAACGATGTCGGACGCCTATATATGCACGCCCATACCGCCTCCTGTCGATGTTCTCCCAGCGGCTGTGTCCAGTTCAAGAAATTATGGCTAAGCGACCTATTGCACGCTTTGGGCAATGGGACACCGTCCATTTCCTCTAATTGGATTCGTGCTGATTCCAGAAGCGAACCAGAAAATTATTGGTTTGACGCACGCAGCGCATTACGACCCCCTGAACTTTATATATATGTACGTGAAATTACGCTTCCCCGATCCCGACACCTTCTTCCAAGCTTTCTCCCCCTGTATATATATATATGTGTATATGCCGCCCGTGTGCAGATATATAGGGCCTGGAGTGAATCATTTCGGCTGGAGGTCCGTTGTTTGATTCTCCGAAATGTTAATTGCTACGGACGCCTCTTCGGAATTGCGACGCCTCGTGCACATGAACGTCCGGATGTTCCGAATCAATTATTGTCCTTTCGAATCTATTTGCCGTAGACGAAATGTTCTTTGTCATTAGAGGTGATCGATGATTTGCTTGTAAGGAAAATTGAAAGGAGATTGACTTATTTGCTTTCATTATATACTTTGTTTGGTAAACAATTTTCTTTGTTTTTATTTCAAAGTGTCCTGAACTGGTACCTTGTAGGTACGTTCTGCGCGAAAGAACATATAGTTGCATGACTTTTTGTCATATCTCATTGATAGTTTTAAATAATTCTCAGAATTGAGAATATGAATTAACCTTTTAAGGTTTCAGAAATACTGGCGTAGAACGTTTCTCATTGCATCCATGTAACGTTCCAATTGTTGGCTCATAAACGTTTCTGTAACGTTCTGGAAACGGTGAAGATTCTACCTCGGAAACGTTACAAAGAAAAATTATATATTTGAAAAGTATACTGAAACCTCTCTGGAACTTTCTATCTTATTATATTAGCAACGTTCCATTTATTACTTATATGTAAGGTATTACAACTATTCGCAGTCAACGACAACGTAACAATTATGTAACATTTATGTCACATTAACGTAATATTTATGTAAGAAATAATATATTTATTATATGTATAAGTAACGTATTTGTTATACTTGCTGTGTTTGTTGGGATTGCATACCATTTATGTAATATATATGCAATACATATATTATATCTTAATTTTGGAAACGGCAAATGTCCTATCATGGGAACGTTACATTGAAATGTCGTTTATAATTTATAATGTATACATGAATGATTACGATAACGATACTGAAGCATCGCTTGGAGTTTTTAGCTAATATTATGTGACTGCAATTTTTGACGTTATTTATAATAATAAAAGTAGGAAAGCTTTCTTCCTTTATTGTCAATGTCAATAGTCAAAGTATTGACTAGTCAATACTATAATAAAAAATCGTAATGTCTGTTTCCCTCTCAACATCACATGCTCACTGACTTAACAAGTTAGCATGCAAGTATCGAAAAAGCTTGATCTAATTTATACAATGCTGCACAATTGCACTTTGCACGCCACCTAGCGCTTCTAAAACTTCATTTTAGAAACCAAAACACTCTTCATAGTCATTCTGAAATCTTGCAGGAACATGGAGTTCGTAACGTTTCCAAGAATATAGCATTGTAACCTCCTTGCGAGTGTCAAACTTCATTGAGCAAATAGTTGCCGAAGTTGAAACGTTTAATTTATTCCATCATGCAATGGAACGTTTCGGATACAATGCAGCCAACCACTATGTAATAAGTATGTGACATTTATGTAATATTTTTATAAGAAATAATCATCATATATTCGTTACATAATTGTTACTTGCTGGCAATATTGACAAATTGATATAATGTAACGTTTCAGAAAGGTTATACATATTTAGCGGGTTTTCATCCTCCAAATAGGACGTGTCTTATAAAGAATAGAAAATATATATTTTCTATTCATAAGAAAGCATTGGGATGGACAGGAAATTACGTCCGTGACTGAATTTTAATGTATTTTACAGGAATTTAAAACATATATATATACATGCGGCCTTTTCCCTTCAAACGAATTGAAAGAATAGAAAAGAATTGAAAAATGTTAAAACAATTCAATCATTTGTCGTTTGATGGATGAATTTCATGTTTAAGTTTATATGGACAACTTTTAAATTATGAGACCATTTATATACGTATATATACGTAGAGTACGGTCGTCACTTTGTTCATCTTGCATGCGATTTGCGCCATAATAAGGCTTTGTAATCACGTGAGACTTACTAAAGATTTCCATCAATCTCTCAGTTGGTATTGGATTATTTACGTATTTTTGTTATAGTGATGATTTTTTTATCGTTTAATTAAATGAATCGTTCTATTTCTACACACGGGACACTACTTTGTCCATTGATCAGTTTATCAAGTTAATATTTTGTTCATGATGTAAAAGTAATATGTAGATCGTATTTTTGTTTTCTTTTATTATTATCCCATCCGTTTGTTTACAAATTTCAATGTCGAGGAATACAATGTCATATATGTCCATGTTGTTCCATTCGTGATGAAGTGAATCAACATAGACGTGTTTAATTATATTAATTGTATATTGTATCCTATCTAACGAATCTCTTTTAAAAAACGTCGATTTTTTGTAAAAGTAAATTTGTTCTGTTTATCATAAAAGTAAATTTAGAACTATTGGTAATAACAATGAACTTACTGGAAACGATATGTTGTCGAAAGTTGAAGACCCGATTGTTGAAAGTAAATACTGTATTGCAGGGGGTTCTAAAAGTATAACAGTTACTGACCTAACCTTAGTCACTTTTTATTTATATTTTTATTGTTGAAAAACTCGGTTGGCAACTGTTCTACTTTAGAACTCTCAAAATATATTTATTCTTTTTTTTTTTAATATTGTATCTTAACTTTGTTCTTGTTTTCGAAACGATGCTATTTTTTGTGAATCATTTCCATTTTTTCATTTAGTATTATAATTGCTGATTTTTTTTTAATTTCTAAAATTTGCCTAACATTTTGTTAATTTTTCAACATTTCGCTATTTTTATCATTTATGACAATTATTGCTTGATTTGCCGATGTTATCGTATTCAGTAATTTTTATAAATATATTGCGGCGCAATTAATAATAAATGTCAATTTTAGTAGATTTTAGTAAATTTTCGTATATGATACTGTATGTAATGTTCGTACATTTTTTTATCGTTCTCCTCTATTTTTATCAATGTTTTAATTAACGTTTCAATTAATGTTTTATTGAAAAATAGCTTTTTGAAGGAAAATTTATAAAACAAATTTACCTTTCGTTCGTTTTGAATTATTTATTCTGACAAAAAAAAGAAAAAAAGAAAAAATTCGAAAATTGATAAAAAATAAAGATTTCAAAAAACCCCAAATGATATTAAATATTGTCCTAAAAATAAATTTATTACATTTCTTAAATGGAAATAAAGAATCTTACGTTAATAAAAAATAAAAGTTTTACACTTTTGTTTAATGGATAAGTTTGAAACGCTGACGTTGCAAAAAGAACTGCCCGTTTAATATCAAAAATTTAAAAAAAAAAAAAAAAAAAAAAAAAAAAAAAAAAAAAAAAAAAAAAAAAAAAAAAAAAAAAATAAATACATAGGGTGACAAAACGAAAAATAAAGAAAATGAAATGTTTTCAGGGTTTAAAATTGTACTGTAAATATTTTACTACTGTATCGGTGGTTTTCGTCGTGTGCCATGTTCAAACACCGATAAACATCAAACGACACGAAATAAATCTGCATTTTTGTCACTGCGGAAACAATGGAACAGAACTATACGTTTAGAATACATGTATATAGGTGACGTCAGTAACGTCAGTTTTCACTCTTGATAAGAAATGGATTTAGTACATAAGGAGTCTCGCCGGAACACTGTGCCACCATATATATATCACCAAATATTGTACGTGATGTATATATGTATAGATACGTCACATACGATAAATATATACACACATATATATATATATATATATATATATATCTTGTTTTGCAGGATAGAATACGAAATTCCTATATATACTAGCTTTACTCATGCTCCTGAAGTTCGAATCGTTCAAGTTGAACGAAAATTTGAAAAAACAAATGATTTCTTTTTAATTACAATGAATTTCGAATTTTCGATCATACAATGTAGTGCATATAGTGAATATGTGATTGACATGAAATTATTATTACGAGATTTTTATAACAACGAACGAAAATTTTTGTTATTCAATTGAAATAAGAGCAATCTCAAATCTATGTGGTGATGGCTACGTCAGATGTCACTAAATTACAGGCAGTATACTTGTCTATATAGTCTCCTTGTCACTGACAGCCAATGCCATATCGATCCAGATGTCGCAATTCCAGGTAAATGTTCGCTAATTTACATTTGTGCTTTATATTTTTAGGATATGGTAAAATATGAAATTAAATTCTCGATGCCATATTTCCTACGGAAGAAGCAAATGCAGGCTGATTTGCATCGCAATAAATCGCGTTAAAAGTCTCCTCGCGAGAATGTACTCTTGATTTCCATTGTATATATTAAAAAAAAACGGACGAACGTGGTTTAAAAGAAAGAAAAAAACCGAATATGAACACAATACTGACATACAGATATTCGAGACACGAAATTTATTAAAATGCGAACGAACTATCTAAAAACTCTTGGAAGTATATATATGTATATATGTGTGTATAATATGGATTTTTTAATATTGAATTATTATTATAATACTGACTTCAGATTCGTGATCTACGACCCCAAACCCCCTCGAGTAATTCAACAAAATCCAATCACACTTTATAAACATTCACTCGCCATTTTTAAATTAAACATTCAGATGCAAGATTCGTAATCAGAGCAGCCAAAAACAAACAATCAAGCCCTAAAATGGTACATTTCGCCGTCAAAATTCGCTATTGCAAAATTGTTACGTAATTGTTACATAATTGTCAAAATCCCTAGTAGAATTTTGAGCGTGACACTTTGGGCCCCAGCCGGAACCCTTACTTTAATAGGGATCCCGGCCAGGACCCGATGTGTCACGCTCAAAAAATTCTACTCGGGATTGTGCTTGGTGGGTAGTTAATAAGTAATCAAAATATATCCAACCAAAAAAAATCTGAATTAAAAATTATTTGAGAACGTTTAATTTACAGGTTGCATTTAATCTCAAAATTTAAATATTATATTTCCACTCATTTGAAAAATTATGTACACGATAAAAAGATTAAGAATTAAAATGAGGTGTTCACGGCATTAAAAATGAAAAGAAAAAAAAACGGTAACGCGCGTCTGATTTGGAAATGAGTCATCGACGGTTTTTATGCACTCCTATTACTTTTCAATAATATATATAACGTCGTTCTTTCCATTCGTTAAAATATATAATGCAACTCGAATTCATTTCGACGATACGTTGAATATGGGAAATAAATTTATATATTCGTCAATAATGATTGAATGAAACGGAGATTACCTCGCGTTCAGCCGGTTGCTTCCATCACGTCAATATTTAATAATGATCACGATTGAATTCGCGCGATTTAATAGAAATAAATGCATTAAAATATAGTCGGGTTATTGAAACAAAGCATGATGCCGCCAATTAGGATGAATTTTCGATATTCGACATGCAAAACAGTTTCCCGGCCAGCCCGCCTCGATAAATTCGAAAATAATCCAAATAAAATTTCAATTTCCATATATAGATTTTCCAACAAATAAAGAATAAAAGTCGCTCGATTTTAGCGATTCTTCATACAAGTTATATATTTATTGAAAAATGTCTATATTCAAGTAAATATTTACTTAAAAATAAACATTTCTGTTATAGTTACTTTTTCATAAAATTTTCTGATGTGAAAATTGTGCCCCTCATTATTAACCGAATTAAATTTTCACTTTTTTAACCTTCACTCTAGAAAGTGCAACAATTCTTATATTCACTCGTGAAAAAAAAAAGGACAAATTACTCCAAATTTACGAACAAAGTTTTTGATCAATGCGTTTACATTCTCTAATGAGTATAAGCGACATATGTCGACAGAAATTCACTCTTTTAAATGAATGGCTCACTTGTCACTCCAAGAAATTTCGAAAGTTTTGAAATATATTTATATTACATATTGATTTCCCAACCGTAACTCAATCGCCGATAAATTATGGTCAATTATAAACGTCCAAGAGAATCGCAGATTCGTATAATTAAATAATACAGCAACTATTATATTTTATCGAGTTGTATTATATATCCATTTTCCGATAAATTGATTTTATATATACTTATGATATTGGGTTTTTATTACATTAAATTGACAGACGTCAGAGGACTGTGCACATAGATACATGTCGTGAATGAAGTAGGAAATCAAATCGTCACTTACGAATTAAGAATGTCGGGATCATTTATTTTGCTCCATTAAAACAGACCCTTCAGAATTTTTATTTATATATAGTTTCACTCGTTGGCCTCTTTATCGAAATATATTCCCGAATCGGTAGGATCTCCTCATGGTGAATTTTTCAAGGTATATTAAATGGAGGCGAAAAGATTTCGATTGAAAATGAAATAAAATGGAAAAGGAAATATTTCAAGATTTAATTTTGACATTCTACTATATAAGGGATTACATATATACCGACATGAAGATTTCTTAATGAGATAAGTTTCCACGGAAAAGTTGCGCAATTTAAAAATGATTTAAAAATATGTATAATTTCCTTACCGGTTCGCCATTAATTAAGAAATTGAGCTCCGCAGCTGGAAAACTCGGCGCCGACGTGCATTTAGCTTTGAGGTAGTCTCCAACCTCGTAATAAGGCTCGAGGCCTTCGATCTGTGGTTCGCGTTTCGGCAAAATAGCGACGGTAATGTTCACCTCTGCAAAACTGGACAAGAAGCTACGCTCTATTAATACTTCGCAAGTGTAGCTTCCCTCGAAGTATTCTTTGTCTGAAAGAACATTTTCAAATGCTCAATATATATGAAAAACTGACAATCTCAAGGCAAAAAGCGTATGGAGGAATGAAAATGTATTAAAGAGAAGGAAATGAATGAAAATTATTCGTAAAAATGACAAAAGACAGGAGAAATGACAGGGCAAAGATTAAAGAATCATAAATGAGAAAAGAAAAACAATGATTAATCCAACAAAATGTTATCCTTACTGTCCCTGTGATTGGGCGCTCCACGTAGGACCAACGTCCTGTTGTCCGTCTGGTCGACATCGACGTTCGCCGCGATGTTCGCCAGAAACGTCTGACTGCCGTTCATTGTATATTTGAAGAACATGTCTCCGTTTTTATACCAGCTGACCGAATGTAATTGTTCGGATTGCGAAAGATTGTACACGCAGGTCAAAACCACCTTGTCCGATTTCGGATCGACGACACTCGGCGCATCGACTCGTTGGACCGTTACCGCTCGACCTGAGAACAAATCAACATATAGATTATGTTAAAATACGTATAAGACGGGTTCATTTCGAACTGCACATACATGAAAGATATTTTTAATCAGACGCACTTCATTCTCTCTAATTATATACGCTTCCCGCTCGTCACGTTTAATTAAAGCATTTTTTTTAATGATATTTTTATTCGCGATCAGTTTGTCAGAGAGTCGATGAAGAATTCTTGTTTCTTATTATTGGCTGTTTTGTCGAAATATTGGATATTCGATGGATTTTGCATATTAGAAGACTTGTTTGAAAACTACGGAATCCGTATTAATTGCGCGGACTCTTCATTAATTATAACCCTAGAGCCGACTATATTCTAGTCGCGAAAAAGAAGCAAGGTAAGAGGGATATCACGTTACAGTATATATAATCAATACGCAGATACGTAAGTCGCTAATTTAGATATGATACATAAATAATGTGTATAAAATGTATATCTAATATAATATAAGAGTGAATATATATATATATATATATCCCTAGCAGAAATTAATCGTGGCGCTGTATCGATTCTGTCTAGATTACCAAGAATAATTACTGGTTCTAGACTGGAAAACTATGTAGCCTCAATATCCGCAGGTAGACGCTTAATGTATATGAGGCCATGATAACAATCTACGTCCATGATCTAAACAGATTCTGTCTAGTTTTCATCTAGGAAAAGCTATTTTATTCTAACCTAAAAAAAATTTGCTATAAAAATAATCCTATCTAGTACTTTCTAGACAAAACCGATTTACAAACGAGACAGATTTCGTATTTTATCTAACCTTGAATTTATAGTAATTTTCACTATCAAATTTCTAGATTTTCTACATAAAATCTGGATAGAATCGAAAGATTTTCTCGTACAGATTTTATAATGGTTTTCCGATATAGGGCCTTTACAATAAAACGGAACACCACGATTAATTTCTACCTGGGATTTATTTATTTATTTATTTATTTATTAATAAACGGACTAAAAGTCCTTACAAAAGAATGAATCAATACAAATCAAAACAAAATATAATTATTATAACGCAGTACTACCCATTAGAAAATCTAGAAATTTGATAGTGAAAATTACTATAAATTCTAGGTTAGATAAAATATGAATTCTGTCTCGTTTCTATATCGGTTTTGTCTAGAAAATCAAATTTTTTTTAGGTTAGAATAAAATAGCTATTTCTAGATGAAATCTAGACAGATTCTGTTTAGATCATGGACATAGATTATTATCATGGCCCCATATGCATTAAGCGTCTATATACCTGCGGATATTGGGGCTACATAGTTTTCCAGTCTAGAACCAGTAATTATTCTTGGTAATCTAGACAGAATCGATGCAGCGCCACGATTAATTTCTGCTAGGGTATATGTGAATTTATAAATACAGCGCAATGTATAAGCAATAGAGCAAAAATAGAGATCAAATACATAGAAATGAAATTAGTCATAGTAATTAATGATGGTTACTTATCTAATACAGAGCTTTAAACTCAAAATAGTACTAATAAAGCGAGTATTAGTATATCCAAACTATTCCATACGCGTTTAAGGAGCGCTATAAGAAAGTTATAATAATAGTTCTGGATAGTTCTACGATTACGGATAATTAAATTTTACAGATATATTATTACGATAGCTGCGATCACATCAGTAAGACATAGGTTGACCAGATTTAACGCGGCGAAAAAACGAAGTGCTTTCCTTTGTATGCTCTCGAAAAGCTCAAAATCCGAGGCCACATAATGGAAACCAAATAGAAGCCGCATAAACAAAATATGAGGTAAAACTAGAGTGCGTATTAAATGAGAAATGGTCGGCATAAATTAAAAATTTTGAAAATTGTTCGTCCAGTATCATTTATGATGTGAATATATTGAACAAAATTATATATTTATATATATATTTCTTTTTTTTTTTTTTTTGTTTATATACATTTTTTTCTGGATTACTTTGACTTTTAATACAATTGAGCTTTTATTTAAAAAAGAACGCGCATTTCTTCAAAAGTGCACATTTGATGTATTTAAATTCAAACGTAGAATACGCGACCGTATTTTCTACATTATTGGCGCCATAACTGAATCCGCCATTTTGAATTTTCAAATTTGACACGCAGTATTCAAAAGTGGACATTTCAAGCTAAATATTAAGTACAAGCAATGATAAAGGTGAACCTCGTAAAACGCCCAAAATCGGACCCTATTTTAAGCCCAATATATACAAATGTAAAACTACCCTTATAAAGGGTTGCGAAGTTTTAAATGACTATAAGCATAGATAAAGTAATTTTTGAATTATTTTCTTTTTGCAGTCGTAATAGTACCAAAACGTCAGTTATACTAACTTATCATCACTCCAGAAACTATCATTATCATGGGGGAGGAAAGCAATTCACGACCAAGAACATAATATTAAATAATATTAAATTGTATTGTTTTCATTATAATATAGCAACTAATTTATTACACGTCAACGCACCCGAACACTTGAAAATCAAACATTACCCCTGTCAAGGGGTGGAAAATACTTGACGGGCAAATACGAGGATCAAGTATTTTGTAATAGTTTGTTGTTCTAGCGGTATAATCTTAGAACTATTATCATATTACGAATTAATGTGTTAGTTTATTTACTTTGTGCTATTTTTACGACAAAAATGGGGAACCTACACTTATCAGGGAGGCAGATGAATTGACTTTCAATTTCTTTTCTCATGCGTGTAAAAAGTTAATGATAAAATACTATTTAATAAATATTTTTGGGTATGAATTGCTTTTCACCCCCTGATAAGGGTAGTTTTCGGATTTGTGATGATTAGTTAGTATAACTGGCGTAGGTATTGCATTTTGGTACTATACTACGATCGGAACTACAAAAAGAGAAAAATTAAAAAAATACTTTATCTACCCTTTTATTCATTTAAAATTTCATCCCCCCTTATAGGGGTAGTTTTACATTTTTAGGTGTTATTGGAATAACGATTCTTTCGAATCGTGTTTCGCACATTTATCACTTTTGGTTCAGACGGTATATTGGGCTCCAAAATAGAGGCTGATTTTAGGTTCGTTCTTTGGCCCCGTGAACTGGGTGTTCTAGAACTGATGGATTCATGGATGTTATTTCAGGAGGTGATTCTTCGTGAATTTACAAAAATCTACAAGAAACATACCTGACCATTTTTTAAACTCAAGAAATAGTTACATTTAATTTGTTGCAGATATGTGATTACAGTTAATATAAATTAAGAGAGGAATTCAGAACATACAAAATTAAACTAATGAAAATGTTGCAAAATGCTATATTATATATATATATATATATATGTAGAGCATCCGTATAATATATTAACATATCGGTGTAATTTACACGTAAGTGATGGAACTTTTACGCTTAAGTATTACATTTAGCTCAATGTGCATTTTAGAGTAAGTAGGTCATATCGTAATGGAGAACGACATCAAATATTGCTACACCTGTTTAGCATCAGAGTGCCCATTCGTCCGGATTAAGTGTATTTCCATCGATTAAATACGCTGACGCGGAAATAAACTGCGTTTCCATCTCATCAAATATAATGTAAATTAAACGTTAAGCTCGTAAAAATGTTCAACACGTTGACTATATTTCGACGTCGATTTGAAAAGCGCTCGTAGAAGGTGAAAAAAAAAAACGCACACACACACACGCACACATTAATCACGTTGCGACGCGCATGAATTCAAAATTCGATTTGGGAGATTTCCTTCCGTATACGGTTATATATAGTGAATATTCGTCCAATCGTATATATATATGTACGGTCAAAATTATTCATTAATCGAGCCACGCGCCGGGTGGCTTTGCGCAAATATCCCACTAATTGAAAGTATTCGATTAATAGGGAGGGTGTCGTGCAATAATTATTGGCAAGGGCGGTTGTGGTGAAATCATAAATTTTCCGTCATGTGCACAAATATTAGGAATTTCGTGCGCACGTTGTTGCTACCTGTTTGCCATACGAGTATATATATATGTGTATATACGTGCTCGCTTTACCTGCGACACTGCGAATCTCATTTTCGAACATATAATTCGACGATTACACGAAGAGTCGAGCTTTGAATAAATCATGGTCATATGATTTTCGAAAAGTGACTCGAGGAACGAAGATGAATTTTTAATTTTCGAATAAAATGGGATTTTTTAACGATTTTTTTTTCCATATCGTGATGGAAAAGGGATTTTTTTACAAATATAGTAGCATACATCAAAGGACTCGACATTTTACAGAATATTAATCGAAAAATCTAATCACGGAGAGACTTGTTCATTCAATATTGTAAAAAATATTTTTGGAAAATCGTAAGATAAAACAAATTCATGAAATATAACATATTATTACTAGATTTAATATTGCATATTGTTTATCGTTTTTGCCAACTTTATTTTTAAAATTGATTACTGGACATATATGTAAAAAATACTTCCGATGTTCTCCGAGATTTACCGACGTTAACCGATTATCATATAGTCAGATCTACCGCTATTTTATGATGTCGCTTTTCTCGAAAGTGCTGAAAGCATGTCGATTTTTGTTTAATATATATAAAAACAAATTTCTTGCGTTCGTGTAGAGCCTATATATACCGCGACAACGTTGGTGTATATGGATGTGTGATAAAAACAGGTAGCGCTTAAGGCGATTCTAAAGTGAAACTGTTACCGACCTAACCTCGTAACCAGAAGAGTATAAATTAAAAATGATTGAAACATTTTTTCAAAATTTGAACTTTGAAAGGTCAATTCTACACAACATATATACGATCCTTAAAGAAGTACCATTGAAATTGATTTAAAATTAAAAGAGGATTATCCGAAATATTATTTCTGATAAGAAGGAACGATAATTTATTTCCGATAGTCTTTAATTTAGAACCAATTTCACCGATACTTTTTTTAAAATTGTACATGCTGTGTATGTAGAATTAGCCCTCCAAAGTCGGAATTTTTAAAAATTTACATTTTTTATTTTTTAAGGTTAGGTCGGTAACTCGTCTACTTACAACCCGAAGCATTCAATAAAATCAGTATGTAAATAAAATTCAGAGATTTTTTTTCAGACATTCTATGTTATAAAGATTCACCCTAAGCCTAAATTTTGAAAAAATATTTGAATGAATTTTAATTTACATTTTTCTTGTTGCGAGGTTAGGTCGATAATTGTTCGACTCTAGACCCCCCTTAAATATATTTTTGTATGTACATGTAAATAAAAATTTTATTTCATTCCGCCTTTCGTATCGTTTCCGTAAAAATATATATATAGTAATTTTTGGCATTTGACCCGCATCCGGTAGTTCGTTACTTTTTGCAAGTATAAACACAGCAATTTTTAATATTTTATTAAAGCTTATTGATGAACATCGGAAATCGACGTAAATGCGAGCTCTTTTTTTGTTTGCTGAATGTAGACATACGCGGCAATATTTACACTGGGGTCGCTTTTTCGTTCTATGCATAATACAAATATTTTTTTGAAATAATCGTATTACTTTTAACAAATATTGATAAAAAATAATCTCTCAGTGTAACGCGTATAGTTCAGTATTTAATACTGTTACTATATACTTTCAGTACCCAACATCCGAAGCCCTCATGACGAATTATTCTCGAAACGAGTATACGAATTCCGATTAAAATCGATTCAATTTTGCTGGAACCCAATTGAAATTTGTTTGCACAATTGGCGAATTAAAACTCAAGTAGGCTGATATCGGAATCGGTGCAGTCTCGGTTAAATGCTGCATTTTAGAATTTTTTATCACAAATATCAGATTTTCCTTCATTGCAGCATGTTTAAATTGTAGTATTTAATAAGTTTTATGCGAAATTAACGCAGGAAAGAAATTATTTTTGTTTTGAATTTTACATTCGTTTCTAATGGGAGTTAGTTTTTATATTTTTTTTTTTTTTATGCATGCAGCGTCGCTTAGCACAAAATATTCTTAATACTGAAAAGTTCTTAAGATATTCAAAGGAGACCGGCTACTCGCATTTTATAAATATTCGCTGTACATTTAAGGTACATCTTTCTTTGAAGATTTATAGTTTTTAATATTGCAGAGCAGTTATATAAAGATGACATTTTGATGTATTCAAGCACTTTAATGTTAGTTGCGCAAATGAAATATTTAGAAGGGGTTTTTTTTTTTATAAATGTAGGTGTCTTAATGATTCCTATAGTATTTTAGATTCTGGTTAAATATTCATGCCTTTACACTTTTCATAAACTGAATATGTTATCGATATGATTTTCTTTTATCCTAAAACATAATTAAAATTTTTTAAGTCGTTTGAAGGTACAACTACATATATATATATATAGTACCAGTTATAAATTCCCAAAAATGTACAGAAGAAAAGCAATTATTTAAATAAGAATATCTCCGGTTTGTTTGGTCATGGAACAAAAGTAAATAATGCAAATTAAAGTAGAGACACAATGCTAACTTTTTATACCGCGCGATAACTTTTCAACTTTCATCTTTTTGTATTTTTTATATCTCTTTAAAAAAGTGTCAATATTGTTCTGTATTTTAAAATGTTTTTATCCGCATTTGTAGTCTTTTTTTGGAAATAATGATAGGAGAAAAATTCGATATAGTCTCGAATATTAATGAAAGTCTAAATTACTACTGTATTGTGTATGTATAATAAGTTGGTGAAAAATTCTTATAATTATAAAACTGTTTTGAATTAATTTTCTACGTTGGATGAAATCCTTTCGCATTTGATGTCGCACGTGAATAAAATTTAACCGTCTATTGTTCAAAATTCGTTCCATAAAATTTACCGAGTTCTTCGTTTTTTAACATATTTTACTTGTGAATTAATATCATATTACAAAACAGTTTTTCAAAAATGTCACCTGATGCATGAAATTTTCTTTTGATATGAATATAAAAATTGATTTTTGTCAGTAAAAATCTTTTCGAACGAATTTCAAATTATGTTTACAACGACTGAATTATGTCTAATTATGGAATAAAACACGAAAGTTCCTATGCAATGATATTACAATTTTTTACATTTACAATTTCTCTCTTTCCGTGTATTTTTACGATTGTTCAAACGACGATGTGATTGGGACTTTAGTATGCCAAAACTTTTTTCGGTGAATTAATTGAAGTTTATTAAAATTCCATTTCAATATGACGCCCGACTAAATGAAATATTCGTATTCGTCGCAATTAAAGAAGGATTACAATTTAATTAGAACGACTGAAAAAGGTTTTACGCTTGAAACTAGAGATCAATTAAAGTCAGCATTTCAATGGAGTGGTGGGTAATTAATTTAATAAACAACCGTAAACACAATTTAATAAGTACCTTGATGATACAGCTACTGAAAACTGAAGTTCGTTTACATATATACTTTATAAATCGTGTATAATATATACCCGCTCAAAAGTCGGTAATTAAAAATGTTGTGATATCATATACAGACAAATGATTGAAATTTGTGGAAAATGAAAAAGGTTGTGTGAATAATATTGTTATTTTTTTATTATTATAATTATTAGTTTTACAAAATTTCGATTTCGTTTGAAAATTGAACAAGAAAACTATATGATACCAATTGAAAAATGCGAATTTTTCAGTCCTTTCGTGTTGAATTCCGTCTTGTCTAAACAGATATTGTGGAAAATTGTAATGGCCAAATGTAGAAATTTTCTTCATGAAGTTTGACGGAACTAAGATGGCCCCAGAAACCCTAAGTAACAAGTTTCGAATGAGTCCGATTAATTTTTAATAATTTCGTCCTCCGTATTGGATCCGACATTTTGAATTTTTAAAAACTGACATCGGATTCATAATCAGCGACCTAAAAAATCTTTCGATGTTTTAGAGGTAATCTAATGCCATTATACCAATAATAAAATTTAATAAACTGAAAAAAAAAAAATCATATAATATTGTTTGAAATCATGTGTAATTCTTTTACTTTAAACTTTAACAAAACATTATGTACCATTGAAAAGAGCGATTCAATAAGAAATGGTCATTGAGGAGTTTAAATACACTGCAGTATAGTGTCAAGCTTCATAAAGACACTTTTTTAATTTTGCACATAAGCATATAAGCACACACCAGATTAATTTGACATCACCGCGGTAGATTGCTTAGACGTCTGAGCGATGAACAGAAACTAGAAACGGCGGATCACAGAATTAATATGTAACATTACTTGAGTAATGCCACTATGGGTGATAAAAACACGGAAAAGGGAAATTTTGTAACTTAAAATAATAATTTGAAATAACTTGAAACAATACCGATTCAGGGCATTTTCCATTTTTACGACGATGCGGAATCTATTTTATCACCAATAGCAGATGTCAAATGTTTAATGCATATTTTCATTCATTTTGAAAAATCTAAATTGTAAAACCGAGGCCGTCGATTTGTTTGTATCGATGGATAAAACCCATCTCTGGAAACAATGCATTTTATTAGATTTCTAACATTTTGGCAGTTTAATCCACTCACGGTTCTTCTTTAATGAATTAGAGAGTGCCCGGAAGTCTAGTGTGTAACGCTAATCGGAATCCAAGATCTGACAGGTCCCTCGGCGCCGCCACGTTGCGTATACACATCAACGCATATCCTCGTATTTCGGATAAGATCTGATATCGAGGCAGACAAATTCGTAGCAAATTGACAACAAGTCAAGCACGTCATTTACTTCTCTGATGTTCTATATAGGCGGCGTTATCTAGGACTGAGTCATTGAAGCAGCACAGTATAACCAGCAGAGTACACATACAATCGATAGAATTACGTCCACTCAATAAGAAAATGGTAATGGAGAACTGGACGAATATGAAACCGATAAGAATTGAATTGATTGTTTTGTTTTGATATCAAGAAAAATGACGCATTTCACTTATACTTGCTAGAAATATACTTTTTTAGATAAAGTTGCCTATATTTTTCAGAGTTTCGCAAGGATAAAAGTATTGTTATATAGGCCAGTCATGCTATAGTTGAGTCAACCATTCTCCTGATGGACATGATCATTTCTACGATTGCTCCATCATTCTTCTGGTTGCTCGAGCAATTCTAACGAGGATCACTTGTTTGAACTTATATAACCATCATTTTGGTTGCTTGTTTTCTTTGGATGGAAAACCCAGTTCAGATACAACATGCTATTGCCATCTTAGCGAATCACTTTTGTAAGGTAGCTATAAAGTATTAGCTAAGTGGCAGAAAGGAAAAAAAGACCGATCATGAAGATAAATAATAATAATATACCTAATCATTTTCCAAACAGATGCCTATTAACTAGTTTTCATTACTCCTTTGTCATGTTTTAGGAGACGGTTCCATCGCCAACTAGTATACTTAATAGCTTTAATCTCCATCTGACCAATGTAGCTGTCAAGCACCAGATAATCTCAATCAAAGGCACTGTTGGTCTGGTTGGATTGTGCACATTCGTATATTCGTCAGCTTTCATTGACCAAACGTCAGTTATCATTTCCCATATATATGATCAAGCGTTTTATAACAGAATCCTCAAGCGGAATTCCATTAGCGAAAACGTTTTGACCCGACAGACGCATCAGCGATAGAGGACCACGCTTTCCCTAAACCTTTCAAGACTAATGTAATTGGTAAAAGAAGCACGCGACAAACCGTCAGGGTTTTTCCAATTGTTAGCGCAGCGGCCAAAACATCGTCGGAAGCATTTAAAAAAGGGTTAATTGAATTCTCGACGGAGACAATGGGGCGCGTCGTCCGAGAGACGACGGTGAAGGAGGGAAGGTCCGCCGCTGCCGTAAAATTCGAAAACGTCGAAGGAATCAAAGGGAGCCTATTGGCCGATGCAGATTGCCTCAAATCACGACAAGTACCATCGTCCCCCTTTTACATTTTATTTATTTATTTATTTATTTATTTACTTGTCGGGACCGCGACTACGAGATCGCCGACGACGGCGCGGTTCCTTTGTCCCTGTGTCAAGTTTGCCCTGGCGGTGCTTCGGTGCTTGGTCTGTCCGATAAGGGGATCGTTCTTCCCTACATATATATATATATAATGGATATCATGAAAGGTCTGCGTAGTTCGAGGTGGTTTCGGATGCTTTCGAGTACCGCGCCGCACCGCCGGGACAATAACGTCGCGTTTTAAATAATTCCTCGCTTTCGGCCGAGTTCACCCTTTGTATTCCACTAAGCAGTAGTTAACTGCGATACAATGGCTGCACTTCCCCCCCCCCCCCCCCCCCCCCCCCCCCCCCCCCCCCCCCCCCCCCCCCCCCCCCGCCCCCCCCCCCCCCCCCCTTTCCCCCCACTTTTCTTTCCCCCCTGGGGGCTGCCTTTTTTTCTACTCGAAAACAGAAATTCCCGCGTAATTCGGCGGACGACACGAAAATTGATATTCTCATTTTGTCCGCGGTTGATTCTTGATGTATAGGAAAAGATGTTACTGGAAATCGACATAAGAATCATGCTTCAGCCAGACAATGAAATCGGATGTTAATTTCTGAACTATTGCTAAGTAATTTCTTAGAGTATTAAAATACAACTTTACAAACTGGGTTTGTTTAATGCGTGCTAAAGAACTAATGTCTCAATGCCGCCAGTAGATGTCGCTTTCGGTCGATCTCACTCGTTTTCGCAAGTGCCGAATTACGTTTTTTCACGAGTTACAGGAATTTTATTGGAGGAAAATCGCAAATAACGTCAGGAGGAACCCTGTCAGTCAGAAAGTAACAAATCTGTAACGTCGATGTAACATTTAACAATGTAAGAAATGTTAAATGCCATGATATGTCTGTTGCGTAATTATTACTGATTGCGTTTGCTGGGAACGAACGAATTTGTAAACAGTATAGTTGATAAAATGAAAATGAACTTTTTGTATTTTTTTCGTTATCGATCATTTTAGTATAATTTGTAACATGATGTTTTTGAAAAAATTGTTACAAAGGAGGAAAAAAATGTAATAAAATATTAAGACAGTATGTGTAATAATAAAACACAGTACAAAAAATCACTTACAGAATTACCAGTATCAAAATCATTTTATTCATCGAATAAAGCATCCGTGGATAAACATTCACTTGCAATGAAGTAAAATATCACGGTAGGAATGTTTTGAAATGTAAATTTTATATTGTTTCGTAAAATTTATCAAACAACATAAAGAAGTTACTCACCGATCCGTCGATGGTTCAAAAAGTTGAAATCTTTCTTCAGGAAGGAATCTTAGAGGCAAAATATAGTAAATATAAACCAATAGAGTGAATTTACATTATACTGAGAATTACGTTCTGTAATTATTTTCCAGATAGCAAAATAAAAAGGAGTTCAGAATGATCTCGGAATGCGCTCCAAAAGAGGTCAGATGCGCCACTTTCTGTCTGGGTTTGTAACTATTTTGTAAGTATCCTGCAATTATATTGTGAATATTTTGTAATCATAGTCGTCGCTAATTATAACGTAAAGCCTTCAATAAAAAAAATGTTTTGAAATTTACTTATTAATAATAAGATATTTATAAAATTTATTAATATTATATATATAATTATGATGGTCGAAAAATTGATATGGGAGATTAAACGAACATGCATGAGTCTCATAAATTTATTTGAGTACTATAGTTTTTCTTTATGCATAATTTTGACTTAATCATTAACCAGAAATCATTCCGATAAAAAACATAATCCTTTGGCATTTCAGGATGATTTGTGGTTAATTATTAAAAGGAGAGCATCTGATAAACTAAATCCAGTACTCGAAACATTCATAAGACGTGATTTTATATTTCTTAATTCATTGTTAAATTTATGCTAAAACGTCGTCTATCAGAATCATAAACAATATGTTGTTAAATTTAATGAACCAACTTAATTTTTTCTTTCTTGAAATTTTTTGTTACCTTAAATGAAAATTACTATACTGCAACCGAATTTTACGAAAAATGTAACCGAAGCTTTTTACAGTTACCGTTTCGGAAATTTTTGTTTATGTTTTGTAAAATTCTAAAACAGTAACGGTATAAAGTTTCGGTTACATTTTACAGAAAATCGAGAAATCGTAATTTCTCCTTTATAACCGTCTATAGCCCTTAAGAGAGTTTTAAAGTAGAACAGTTACCGACTGAGCTTTGCAACAATAAAAGTATAAATAACAAATTATTGAAACTTTTTTTTTAAATTTGGGCTCTGTAAGGGTGATTCTACATAACATATACAATCACCAAAAAATTGCAGCAGAAATCATTCAAAATTAAATGAGAACTTTTGGAAACAAATTATTTTTAAGGTAGGTATGGAAAAATAATTTATTTCCAAAAATTTGCACTGAAT
>JAPYZR010001811.1:0-19594 GCA_030522945.1 Trichopria nigra
TGAAAGTAAAACACATAAGAAACACACACACATACAAATATAAAAATAGACAAAAAATAACGCGATTAATAACAACCACAGTTAAAAAAAGAAAAAAAAAAAAAAGTAACGACGGGCGCCCGGAGGCTTTTCAAAATGTGTATACGTTTCATATATATAGAGATTCACCACGCATTTGTATCCAGTGTATCCCTCCCCCCTCTCTCGATCCCTCTTGTCAATCTTTCTCTCTCCGACCCACGTCGCCTCGATACGACCGAGATCTATATAGATATTTGTATAATCATACTCGCAATCTCGTGGTTTCTTTTTTTTTCTTTATTGTTTTTCCTCGTTTCTTGGTGGAAAAAGTGTTTCCCCATCGAATCGCATTCGTCTCCCGGAAATCCCCGTCAGAAACCGACGAGCAAAAGCAAACACAATAAAGCGATGCCTTCGCGCGCGTGTATAAATATATGTATGTATGTGCGTGTACGCATGTGTATACATATATATATGCGCACGCGTCTAGGCGTGCACGCGCAGACACGCACGTAAACGCGCTTACATATATACGAGCGAGATTCGATTCCAAAGCCCCGATGTCGCTCAAACGTGCCCCCCCCCCCCCCCCCCCCCCCCCCCCCCCCCCCCCCCCCCCCCGCCCCCCCCCCCCCCCCCCCCCCCCATACGTCCCACGCGCCCCCCTCCCTTCCGAATTACGTTGTTCTATTTGTAATCATCATCAACCGTCGTAATTGTACATTATAATTATAATTATAATTATTATGATTATTATTATTATAAACGTTTACACGAAATAATAAATTCTCATAAAATGTCTAAGACACGAAGTTGACCGTTTTCAGTCGTCGAGTTGTAGTAGTGATGATGTGTGTGGGCGAAGGTTGTCGCTGTCGTCGTTCGATCGAGTCGTATACAATGCAATACATAGATTGGGTGAGGCGATAGAAAATGGCGGCGTGTCGGTACAGTGCTCTTCAAGGGTGGAATATACTGGTAAAAGAGTGGATGGAATCGTATAGAATCGGATTCCAATTCTATCCGGATTTTATAGAAATGGATAAATTTTCTATACATTTCTATTCGTTTCTTTAAAATCCGGATCGAATTTAAATTCGATTCTATACGATGGATACATTTTCTATACATTTCTATCCGTTTCTTTAAAATCCGGATAGAATTTGAATGAAATTCTATACGATTCTATCTACTTTTTTTACCAAGGATATGTAGTGATGTTTTTTTTTTTTATGAAACTCTGAACTCCCATCACTGTTGAGAGACGTTTCGCAGATTAACGTCAAGTGTTGATTGCGGTTTTCCGAAGAGCTGCTTCGATGGGGTAGAACTTTCCTCCTGAAACTGCGAAAGCGATCGCGGAGAATCGCCGGAAATTTGCTGAGATTCGTCGAGGAGTATGAAGTGAATAGATGGTCGACGGTTACTCCTCCAATGTATATTTGCACTATACAGTGGTTCATCGTTTATATCTACAAATGCTGCTAACGGAAGATTCGGATGTTTCTTAATATATGCGGGGATTGACACATGGATTTAATATGAAGAGAAATGAATAAATATTGATGAATAAGGATATGAGAATGGTTTATTTTTGTTTTTATATCGCATTGTTATAATTATAATTATATCGCATGTCATATTATGTTTCCAGCACACGTTCGCATCACATCAGTGGAAGATTTCTTGAAGAAGCGTAAAAAATAGACGAATGTTTCGTCGATCGTAAAAAGTCATTGCTTCAAAACATATATAATTAAAAATCCACGGGTATACTACTGTATCGTTTAGTAGAGGATCGTGACACACCATCATACTTCGTTACGAAAAGTCTCGCTTCTACTACTGAAAACAACTAGTGCGCAGTAGTAATTTAAGGCATTCAGTAGTAAATTACTACAAGGGAACGGATATTCAAAAGTAGGCAGTAACCGAAAATGGATTGAAAGGTCCAAAAACGAATTAAAATGGATTCAAGTGCATTAAAATAGATAGAATTAAATGAATCAATTTCAATCCACTTGAAGTTCATTTTAATTCGTTTTTTGACCTTTCAATGCATTTCCGATTACTGGGATATTGTTTTCTCGAATCTTTTTTAATTCGTTTTCTTTTCTCGAGAGTCAAGAAATTGGATTCAGAAGAAATCTAAAAGAATTCAAATTTCAATTCCTCTTATTGTATACCATTTCGTTTGCTGGGAAGGCTTATTAAAAGTATTTCCAAAAAAAAAAAAGAAATTTGGTGCTAAAAGAAAGCAAACAATTGATTTGTACTATACTGTAAAGAGAAAAGAAATATGAATTAATTTATTCATTCGTCGGGATATAATGTAAATCTCCGCCCAGTAAACGGAAACGCATCGAAAGACCAAAAAGTGCGAATTAAAATGGATTCAATTACCATGACTGATCAATTTTTAATCTGTGTGAATCCATTTTAATTCTTACTTTGATCTTTCAATGCGTCTTCGATTACTGGGTGGCAATGTTGATTTTTAAAATCTACCGTTTTTAATTAACCGTATTTTAACAATTCTTGATTGAAAATAGGTTGAAATTAATGATAAAATCGCATTAGTTTCTTGGATTTTATAATTAGAAAAATAATGGATTATAATGTTGCGGCAATCGCGATTAGCCCATGCTGGTGCGATATCGCTTGCCATTGGTTACGGTAGTAATTACAACTGAGAAAAAGGTTAAGGGGTTCTAAAGTAGAACAGTTACCGACCTAACCTCAAAGCAGAAAAAGTATAAATAAAATAGGATTGAACAATTTTTTCAAAATTCGGGCTTTGGAAGGGCGATTCTACACATCATATACAATCCCCAACAAAATATTGGTTACATCGATTCCAAATTAAAGGAGGAATATCCGAAATAAATTATTTTCTCTTACTAGCAACAAAAACAATTTATTTCGGATAATTCTCTTTTAATTTTGAACCAATTTCATCGATATTTTTTTTAAGGATTGTATATATTATGTAGAATCACCCTTCCAAAGCCCAAATTTTGAGAAAACGTTTCAATCCTATTTTATTCGTACTTTTATGGTTGAAAAGCTCGGTCGATAACTGTTCTACTTTAGAACCACCTTAAACTGTTTTTCAAAATTTGGGCTCTGGAAGGGTGAGTCTACATAACGTATACAATCACCAAAAGAAATTCCAGATAAAATGATTCAAAATGATTCAAAATGAAAAAAAGAACTCATTTTTCCGTACATGCTTTAAAAATAATTGGTTTCCAAAAATTTTCACTGAAATTTACATTATTTTTTACTGGAACTTTGTAGAGGAACTATATGTGCCATGTAAAATTACCCTTCCAAATTCAACATTTTTAAAAAACGTTTCAAGCGTTTATAATTTACATTTTTCGTGTTTAGTTGTTAGGTCGGTAATTGTTCTACTTTAGAACCACCTTAAGGGACTAGCTGCAGATACATGCAATTGAAATAAAATGATTCATTTTCTGCATGGTGAATTGAATATATAATGACTCAGTAATCGAAAATGGATTTAAAAGCATTCAAAATGGACAAAATCAGGACAAAATGTATAAAAATGCATTAGTTTCATCCTTTTTAATCCTTATATTTTGTCCAGTTCGAATGCTTTTGAATCCTAAAATACTCTTTCGATTACCTGCGGGGAAGTATGCATATAAAGTTTGTCACTTGGAACTGGAACTAGTAATTATTCATTAGATGTTATTTCGTCGAAACGAATGATTTATTTTATTATTTAGCTTATTGCTTTTCTTCGTTTGCTTTTTTATATCAGCATTATTTGTGTTAATCACTCGAATACATGCATGACCAATGACACGCGCCATTACATTGGAAGGGACCAATCGGACCAATCATGAACTCTGAATATATATATGGTCGGTTCTGTCGTTCTGTCGCACTTGCTCTTTTCTGTTCGCGTCCAATCATAAACGTTTTAAAACATGAAACATTTGTTACTTGTTGCATCATTCAGCGGGAAAATTTTAATTAATTTCATAAAATACATACAAACCGTCAGGCTTTTTATAACATTGTTGACAATAAGAAACATAGGAATTAATATCTGCTGCAATTACAATTATAGGTTATGTTCGTTTCGGGAAATATTACATGCCGAATATCATTTACAGCATTTTTTTTTCGATTTTACTCGGGAAATATTGCGTATTTTCCCGTTGAATGGCGATACAAGTAATGAAGAATTTATTTTTTAACGGCATTTTTCATGCAAATCCATTAATTACAGCAAGAAACAATTTTTTAGACAGATATCGCCTTGTCCGGTCCCAATAACAGTCCAATTTATACGATTGGACGAAACGGTCGGATCCGACGGTAATAGTCGATCGCCATTGGCCGAACGGAATAACGTCCGGAATGTCCGCCATTAGAAACTCACCCTGAGTTATATATGTCCACACCACGAGAGTATAGACAATATGTGAGAAAAGGACAACCTGCTCTCTGATCTGATGGATTGTTATCCTCCGCGGTATCGAAGCTGCGTATATATACACGCGCCGCGATCATGTCGTATATGTCATCCAGAAACCGGCAACGACCATTACGAAAATTAACAATACAGTATTTGCCAATATTCGTCGCATAAGTTTTCGACGATTTAAGACGTATATTTTCGCAAAAATGCAAGGTGCGTGGGTAATAATCGGAGATATTTACGTCCAATGTCGATTGTTTCGACGCGCTGTAGACTCGAGAGAGAAGTCGTGTTGCGTCGACTCCTGAGCGATATGCAGGACATTCGCGAATTTCGCAGCTTCTACCGATCGCTTCAATGAAATAAAATATCTTCCTTCTTGTGCTTCCAAAAACAAGTACGAATCTTTCGGATTGCGTACCGTTGAAATTATTGTTGGCTATTATTATTACGAGTGAAAGGTATCCTTTGTTTGCGTTCCTGATGGTAATATATACTGTATAGGTGCACGGCGATGAGTCGAGGAAGTAAACATGACAAATGTGTTCTTCATTATCGGTGCACAACATTTAAGCTGCAATTGACAAATCCGGAAATATATCGTTACTCGGGCACGAGTTATTTTCTTGGTGTTTCGTTGAATTTCTGAACTCTTTTTCGAGACCAAGCTAAAAAATGGACATGATAGAGCTTTTCGATTTTGAATCGATGCAAGCTCGAGGTGCGTTTCTGAATTTTCGCGGACGGCCGAAGCCAAAGGTGCGGAAATGTTTAATTTTTCCGGCTGCTCGAAAAATATGCGAAAGCTCCGTGATTCGTCGCGCCAGAATAGACGATTCGCTGATATTTTATTCGTAGAGCCTGCAGGCGATTCAAGATTGGACATGTACAATTTTGGCGCAATGGAATACACGAAGTCAGGAATCGTTGGTAATAAAAATCTGCAGAATTGGAAAAATGACAATTGCTTGGCGGCCATTTGTCACGTATGGGTCACGTGATGGAATGTCGCGTTCGAATTTTTCGCGCCGATCGCAATCGGAGCAAACTTAGTTCATTTCCAGTTGAATAAGTCGAATAATAAGAAATTATTGAAGTTTCTAACAAATAACAACATGGGGAAAACCAGGGGTGTTCATGAAACCACGCCCGAGTTGAGGAATCGAATGGTTGGCATGTACGAAGCTGGCCTCGGCCTTAGAGAAATTGCTGCATCGATTAATTGTTCGGTAAGATGATTTGGGAATACGCTGTTATTATATATAAATGAACCGATGCATGCAGTGTTCTGTATAATATGTAGCTTACATCTACGTACCATTATTTGAGATTATATCCGTCGTCGGGGAATCACTGCCCGTATAAAAAATAAGATGTACAGTACTCTTAAATTGTCTAAATTTATTATTTCGTTACTCTTATCGGACACTTTAATGACCTTCGAAGCGTGATTTTAAAGAAGGAATACTTACTATATGCTCCAGTTTTTACCAGGAAATATGTGATTGGTATTCAGATCCGAAGGTTCCTTGAGTTTATGAAAATTTAGAAAATAACATTGGAGTCAGTTTTATACAAAAATTAAAAGCTATGGAAGTTATTGTAAATATGATTGTTGTTTCTAAATATTTTCTATAACATCCCAGCTCACAAACAGTTTCATCCAGATCACGTGATTTTTATTCATCTTATTAAATACACCAATTTTATTATGTACATCTTGACTTGTAATTCATAATCAGCGATCTCAAATGCCTCTTTAACGCCGTTAAGTAAAAATCACGAGTGTTCGAAAACTCATGCACGTAAAAAGCATTCATGTTAAACATATATTGTACAGTTTTGAATTGCCAAGTGAATTGCAAGGAGGTTCAGAAGTAGAACAGTTACCGACCTGACCTACAGAAAGTAATAAAAGTTCAAATGTACAATTATTGGAACGTATTTTTCAAAATTTGGAGCTATATATTATAAGATAATGTTCAATTGTTAATATGTACATATATCAATATGTTACATATAAGAGTACCGAGAAGTCATTGATATGATGATGAAATAATAATGTTGAATTAAAAATTTTTGTTTTTTATTTACTGAAACGTAACAAAATAAATAAGTCAGCTTTCTCGTGATTCTGTTCATAAAAAGGATTATATTCAACATTTTACATCAACAATTAAGAGTTTTTAAAAAATACAAAGGATTAAATCAGTTTTTAAGATTATTTTGTTTTTAGCAACGAACTGTTAAAAGGTGGTTGAATCGCTTCGATAAGGAAGGAACTGTAGAAACTAGGGAACGATGTGGTCGCAAGAGAGCCACTACAACAGAACAAGATGAAGCTATTATACGTTTAGCTACACAAACGCCGATAACCGCAGCTAAAGCTGTTCTTCCAGCATTAGGACTTAACTGTTCAGTGGACACTGTACGAGAAAGACTGCACAAAGCTGGAATTCACAACTGGAGTCCATCCAGAAAGCACATACAAAGAATTCCTTTAGGGTGAGAAAATACACCATTCTGTAAATAAAGTAAATTTTAAGTATATAAATAAATAATTAAGTAAAATTTGAGTATCAAATATACATTGTAATGATTTTTTTTTTTTTTTTCTTACTAACAAAAATAATTTCAATTTTAATGCAGCAATAGTCATAAAACGATATTTTCTTTTACATAGAGATGCAGATGGAGCAACGATACAACAAGCAGTGTGGAGACCAACGGGTACTCAGCTTGGCAAAAAGAAAGTTTCGAAAGATCCAAGCAAAACGAAAGCAAGCAACACTGTTTTAAGGAAGAAACAGCCACCTCGTAAAGCTAGAACGAAGGACAGTTGCGTCGGGAACGAAGTGTCTAGCAGTGTGAACAAGCAGCCAGCAGTCGAACAAAACTTTTCCTTTCAACCGCCACCGACAGTTCACTCTACGGTAGCTGTCGATTCGAATCAATATAATCATCCGCTAACTTTGGTCCAGGCACCACAGCCGTTATATCACCCTGCAAGCTTGAACGTTTCGCAAAGCTGGCCTCTGGATTTGGTGCAAAGCAATCAGCACTATCCCCAAGTACGAGAAAAGTTCAATTTTATTATTTCAGTTCGGTACCCTAATGTCTGAGAATAAAAACGATACTTTGGTAATCTTCAGAATTCTCACGATCCATCGACATTGAATCATGCTGCTCAGTCGTTACTTCATCCTCATCACGACGTACATTCTCACGCGCAGCCGCACCAAGTTTCGCAGCATATACAATCGCAAAATCAGCATCCTGTGCATCCACTCCACGTTAATATAAGCAATACCATACCCCAATTGTCGCATAATTCCGGAGGACGACCTAGGGAGGATCCAGAGGTGCATTCTCACGACAAGCAGACGCAAAAAAATAGCAGTAACTCGGATCGTTCGAATTTGAGTTCGAACGAAAATAGTCGCGGTTCTAGTATAGACGGCGAATCGACCAGTGACGGCGATACGAACCATAAGCGAAAGAAGCTGAGTGCAGCGGACAAAAAGAAGGGCGGAAAAGTCAAAGGTACGCTGGAAACGAGCGTCGAGATCCGTAATCGGATGATCGGTATGTCGGAAGCTGGCTTATCAACGCTCTCCATCGCACTCGCTATCAACAGATCCGTAAGTATTTCGATTATTCGATGTAAAACAATAAAAAGAAAAGAAAAAAGAAAATTGTTGAAGAAAATAGTCACTAAATGATCGTGACTTATTAGGAACGAACCGTGAAGAGGTGGCTGGATCGATGGCACAAAGAAGGGAACGTTCAGACGAAGGAGAGGAAAGGTCGGAGGCGAATAACGACGAAAGAAGAAGACGAAGCTATAATCGCGATGGCGACCCAACACCCGTTAACTGCGGCCAAATACGTGGCACCGGCACTCGGCTTGAAATGCAGTGTCGACACCATTAGAGAGAGGCTACACAAGGCGGGGATTCACAGTTGGAAGCTGGGAAAGAAGCACGGGTATGAATGTTTTTCAGGACTACATATTTTCATGAATTTTATACATTTATATTCAAATTTAGACTCTTTTCCCCGATCCCTTTCAACCGCCAACCGTAACGATCAGTATTATCTGTCGTCTGATTTGAGAGGTTTCACTGTATTTATACTTCCTTGCCTCACGTAATAAATGATTGTTCGATGGCGCGAAACACCGAATGTATTCGTAATATAAGAAAAAATATGGAAGTATGTAGATAAAAAGAAAGCCTGTCGTTGCATAACAGGGAAGGAAACGCCGTGCACACAGTCCACTTGTGGCAGCCCAGCGGAAATCGTCCAAACAAGCCGAAGCTTCTGGCCGATAAGAAGAAGAAGAAGTCCTCTAGTCGCAATCGGGACTCGAGCACCGCCAACGGGGCCAAGCAGTCCCCGAAAAAGCGAAGGGTCGAAACCGCGCCGGTGAAGATCGTGCCGCCTCCCGCGAACATGCTACCGGCCGAGGAAAAGATGCAGCAGTACCAAAGTCACTCGCAAGGTAATTATAGCATGCTTAAGGAATGTGTCGGCTATATTGATTAAAATCAGATTTCTTTAAATAAAAATAGTAATAATAATAATAACGATAATAATGATAATGATAATGATGATAATAACAATAATAATAACAACAATGATAACAACAACAATAATAATAATAATAATAAATAAAATTAACTCGTTTATATATAACGGTCATGAACTTTTATATGATTCTCATTTTATACGAGAATGGATATCCTAAAGTTTTTATTGAAGATTGCGTTTATCGTAGAGTCCACCATTTTTACAATTCCTTACAAAAAATAAAAATAAACGCAGAATAGTTAGAAAATTATAAAAACCATTTCAGTCCCATATGTTCAAAGTATTGGAGAAAGAATACAACTAAAAATGAGAATATTAGAATGGTTCTGGTTCCAATATCTAAAAATATTAGGAAATCGAACCGTATAAGGAGACTTTACCAATACAAAAAAAAGCCACATTGTATATGAAATACTCCGTGCACAATGTAAAAATGTTTATATCGGATAAACTGAAAGACGTCTTGAAACGAAAATTGTTGAACATGAAAAGAATGTTTCTATTAAAAATAATAAAAATGCTGTAAATATTCGTTTCGTAGCTTCAAAATTACCAATTATATATATATGATAGTTTATTATAAACATATAAACTTTATATTTGATTTGTCTTCGTAGAGGGCAAAGACAATAATTTGTTACTTATAGTGATAATGGGTTTGTCAGTATTGTTCAGGGAAAGATTGATGCTTTTGTCTGAATTTATAGTTAAGGCTATCGGTAATTCCTTGTACGTAAGGCACAGATGTTGTTTTAACGAAAACTCGTTTTAACTGTTTTCGACTTGATATTTGTATAGAATTATAAAAATTATGAACTTTTTATCTGAATACATTGGCTAATAAGTTGTTGAGGATAGCCGTTCGCTAATAAAAATTCTTTTTACAAATTTCAGATATTTTTCTCTAAAACGTATCTCTGACAATTTTAATGCACGATCGATTAAACCTAATATTACAATTAATACAAAATAATTTAATTTTGTATACATTACACGGTCGATAAACTCTTACATTACAACAATAACAATAATAGAGAAATTAAAAATTAAGAATCGATAAAAATATGAAAGAAAAGAAACGTCTGACTAGATAGAACCGCATTGTTTATTTTTCATATTCGGCCAGTCGTGCCATTCGTTTCAGCTCCGTCGATAATGCAGCCGTTGCATAATTTGACGCCCCCGTCGACTTTGGCGCAATCGTTACCGCCGCCGCCGTCGCCGCCTCAGCCTCAGCCTCAGCCTCCGCATCAGTCGATTCCGGTTCATACCCATCCGATTGTCCAGCCGCCGCCGCCGCCGCTGCCGATGCAGCCCATGGGTCCGATACTGCAGCAGCGTCCGGATTGTAGATTAGCGCCGTCCCTCATTGGTGCCGCCGCGTCCGGCGATGCCCACGCCATCTATCCGTCGTGCATGATCGCGAGCGCCGCGGCATCTGGAAACATGGAGCATTCGGATCCGATGAATTATGAACCGTACATTTGGAGTTTTTAAGGTTAAACATCGTTTGCAATATGGATATACACTGTATTGAAAAAAAAAAAACGTATTTGAAAAAGGCTCGATTCGAAATGATTGTTTTTTTTTTTTTTTTTTTTTTTTGTTTCGAAAGAACCAGAAAGTTTTACGAATCCTATGTTCGAGTCACGTATTGAACGTATCGCGTAAGTGTCGTTTAAGCGTGATTTTGGCAATTTGGGCGCTTAAAGTGACGCTTTACTAAGCGTAAAGTGCAACCTAACGCTTTCAGGGGCGTAATTAATCTGGACATGACATTAAACCGTTCTTATCACATTCTTACGTTTTTGGGGACGCTGATAAAAAATCTAAAGTTACAAATTCAGAAATTCAAGATGGCGGCTGCAACATGGCGGACCCCAAGCAGTAAAATTTGAAAATTTCGGAATAAAATACAATATTTTTAAATAAAAGGAAGTTTGAAATTAAAAAATGAACACGAAGAAAAACGATGTGCGCATGCGTACTGGGAAAAACGTGACGATTCTAGCATGGCGCTGTCTAGCTGCTAGCATGGGAGTGGCATGGCAATTTCCATTTCTACCAGGGTCTCTTATTATTTTTTTATTAAAAATGTATACTTTACGAGAAATGAAAAAATATTATTGAAAAAATATTATTGAAAAAATATTGACGTTTTTCTGCTATATAAAGAATAACAACAATAAGTATGTGACAATTTTTACCAACAATAGTTTTGGTTATCGTCTGTAGATTCCGAAAGCATGATTAAAAAAAAAAAAAAAAAGAAAAAATGGAGGCGGGAAGTGTATTTCCCATCGCCCCTGAAAGAGTTATACGTGCTACTAGTGTGATTTAAGCGTGAATTTGGACATTACTACAATTCCCTCTTTCGTCGAGGAACGGAAACATTTACACGGTAATATCACTTTGTATCGGGCCTTTTTCCCCCGCAGTGTAACAAACGTAAGGCTGACGCGCGATTCGATCCGCATAATCAAAGTTGTTGTATGTGTTGAAGCCTTCGAGAAAAGAGTACAACGCAATGCAATGCAATGCAAGTTTCAGGATAATGCGACTCCCGTCTTCCTGAAGCGAGGAATTATCAAAGCAAATAACTTATCGTATGTAATTTAGGTTAAGCGTTAATTGCACTGGTTCGATCAATTGCGCCGATCGATATTTTTCAATATCGACGATGCGCGCAAACGTCGAATTACGCATCGGTATTTTCAAAGGCCGATCGAACAGGTATTATTATTATTATTATTATTATTATTATTTATTGATGTAGGATTTAAGCTCGATTCGATTCGATTCGAAAGAAGACGCGGCCCACGCACGGCGCAATTGTGGATTTTTATCGACGACGTATGTACAGAACTCGTATATGAAATAGAAAGTGAACAATCAAACGGTAAGGACGAACGACATTAATGTTTCGAGCGCGTGCACTTATCGAATTAGTCGCTCGTATAGTGGTAATTATTATGCGATATTGTTTCGAGAGAAACAAAAAGTCTTTCGTTATGTTTTTCGTCGCGGTTGAAAAGATCAGCCGTCAATGTTTACGTTTTTTTTTTTTATTTTGTTTGTTTGAAAGTAAACGCTTTAGAAATTTGAAGATTTCGATCCTTTGCGACCCTTCGCAATAATCCTGATTTGACTTTCGATTCCTCGTCAAAAGTTGAATTTTCAACATTCAAAATGTCGGATTCAATATGGCGCATGAAAATATCCCGAAATCTCTTGGAATTTTAGGGAAGTAATTGTTATCTTCAAACATTTGAATCGTGAAAATTCGAGACTAACGAAAAATGCGGGATAAAATGACGAGGGAATCACTTCGACGTCGCAATGGATCGGGATGATTTAAAGTAAGGAAAAATCAGTCTTTTGAAAATGAAAATGGAATTTGTTCATCATTTTAGAAGACGTTAAAAAATTCGAGATCGCAATAATATCGATTCGACGATAATCGTCTTCTTTATGCTTTTTTTTCTAGAAATATGATTTCAGAAGAAGCAGTACAAAGTGATCAAAGATTTACGAGGGGACGCGAGCGTTAAGTGCAACCAAGTTGCGCAGCGAGGAAGAATGTACAGAACAGTTCGAAAGTATCGAATCTCAATGTAAAACAAAATTGATTTACTTAAAGTAAAACTATCGTGCCTACCGAGGCAATTTTAAGTTTCAAGATCGAAACTAGTCAAGCAATGAAATTGCAATAAAAAACATTTGTCCGACGTTTCGACATAATTATGTCATCGTCAGGAACAATTTGGCAAAAGCCTTAATTCTTGATTTTGTTTTTATACGTCGCTGAGGCACTGGAACAAAGTTAAAATGAATGATCAATTTTCACGAATTCATCAACTTCCGATGTCAAGCAGTGACATTTGTGTTATTAGAATAATGGTTGTGATTCGAATATAATACACCGACGGTACTAAAGAACTTGCAGACGGAGGAAACTTATTTTGCGGTTTCGTTTTCACGTCAAATTGTAGGTAAACTCGTAACGAATTTTGTCCAGTTTTCTGAGGTGGTTTTTGACATTCAAAATGGCTGTCTAAATATCTATGAACAACTTACCGTCTTATTAAAAAAAAAAAAAGTGTCGATTTGAAATACTCCTATTCTACGTTTACGTAGATTCATTGACGAATGGCACATTGCGAAATTTAATATGGCGAAAACAAAATGGCGGATTTATACCAAATATTCGAGCTTTCGTTGTCGCGCTTCAGACTTCAGGGGTAATTAGGTTAAAATTTCGTCGGATTTCATCGTTTTCGAGATATTTTGAAAACGCGGAATCGTTGATACGCGGTCGCCATCTTGGATGCCGATATTCCGACTGAAAAAGTCGTAATCGGCGACCTCGAAAACTCCCGAGTAACTTTTTTTTTATTTAGTAGCAGGTAGCATAATCGTGGACATTTTTCGAAATCTAAAAATTTAGAAATGAAATGAAAAAAAAAATCTTTAAAAAAATTCAACAAAAATTTCAGGGTATTCTTTGGTCAATTTTATGAACTCGTATATTAACTTTTTTTTTCGAAAAATCTAATGGAAGATTCTGAAAGTTCATTTTACGTCAGGTGCCTGGATATTTTTTAGAATGTGTTTTTTTTTTACAGGATTTAATGGATTAAGTAATAGTGTATCAGTTTTAAGTGATAGAAACACAATGCGAACAAACATTATTAATTAATATTTCGGTAACAAACGCGGTTTTATTTTCATTCATTATTACTATACATATATAACAAAGAAGTTGAAATTTCTTTGGATTTGCCCATGTATATACATTATTATCTAATTATTAATCAATTAATTAATTGACTAGTTCTTAAGTAAGTACGTGTTTTTTAATTAATTAATTAACCGATTAATTGCAAAACATGTAATTCCAAAAGTATTCAGGAATGCAATAAAACGTTTTTTATTGAAAACGAGACCTGCAGCTGCTAATATACACGGTGTCTCATTTTAATCTATGCAGCCAAATATCTCCGAATGCAGGCCACATACAGAAAAATAGTTTTGATGAAAAGTGTTTGTGACGATGGGGGTCAGTTTTTGGTCACCTTCAATTTGACCTTAAGATCATTTTTCAAGGTCATTTCAAGGGTAAGATCATTTTTTCAAATGGGAACCCCTACTTTTGATGTCGGATTTGAAAAGAACGGAAAATTTTACGTTCAGAACGATATTTATCCGATATTTTCAACAAGGTCATGGCAAGGTCTAATGAAGGTGAAATTTGTGAAAATTGTTGAATAACCTTAAAAATGTAGTTCAATATCAATGTGACTGGTACCAGAATGTGGCTCTCTCCATCCCTGACATCTTTCTTCCAAAATATTTTGCTGTTTCCAACCTCTATGCCGAGCATACATCCATAATTTAACAATTTTCGCAAATTTTACCTTCATTCAAATATCGTATAAATATCGTTTTGAACGTAAAATTTTCCGCTCTTTTCAAATCCGAGATCGAAAGTAGGAGTTCCTATTTAAAAAAAATTAACTTGACCTTGGAATAACCTTCAAGGTCATGTTCAAGGTCAAATTCAATGGCACCATCAGACCATTGAATTTTCATGAAAATCCGGACTGTAATATTTTTATTTATTTATTTTATTTTATTTATTTATTTTTTTTTTTTAAGATGGTTAAACTGAACTTTAATTCATCTCATCTATCGAGGTTGTTATAAAATGTTTTGTTTTCGTGTAATAATATCTGTAATAAGTGTACATTTGTAAAATATTGTAAATAAAATAGAAGAAGGGCATTTTTAATAATATAGTATCAACATTATTAAAAGCAGTGGAAAACTGCTCGAGAAATAACTTAATGATTATTTCTAAATTCGACGATTATGACGTTGAAAATAATGTAGGAATTTTCTAATCGCCAATAAGGAATTTGAAATTTCTATTTTTTTTGTACGTAGTTTTATTTTTACCATCATCGTTATTAATTAGGATGATAATGCATTGGATATTTTTATTAATGCAGTTTTTCATAATCTCGATAGTTGCGTTCGACTTCGAGCGGTCGACAAAGCCTAATTTATCGCTCTGTATACAAATGAAAAGATGTTTAGTATCGTTGGTATTACTAGGCACGAGTTTAGTAAATGAAAAGGTGAAATGTAAATCAATTCATGAATTTCGTTTTTTGAGATTGTAACAAATGCCGTATAACGGTATAGTTATTGTAATACGTAAAAGTTGTACAATTCATGGTCTTCGAGCTGTTTAAAAAAAAAAAGAAATTGTTCTTTCTCGTGGCACAACTGTCTACGAAGTGAAAACTTTGTAATAATTGATTTTTTTATCGACGAATTAGAGACGGTGAATAGATTTTAACACAATAACCAGTCATATCGATACACAAGCAATGTGAATATTCTTATCGTTAACGATCACGAGTATGCGACGATCTTCTGACATTTTGGATTGATACCGTGGTAATAAAAATCAGTGTGACTTAAACGTAACATAAACAAAAATGCATTGATAGTTACAAAAAAAAAAAAAAACAAGAATTGAAAAGAGCTAAAACGAATTGAAATACATTCAAAATACTAATGTAATGTTAGTACAGATTCAAAATTTCAATCAGTTTTAATTCATTTTCGTCTGCTAGGAAGAGCCCCGTCTCGAATTCGAAACAAGAGTCGGCAAGTCATTTTGAAAAATGATAGGATTAATCGAAATGAATTTTTTTTTTTTTTTTAATTCCGCACGATACAGTTTGAATAAATAGTAAATTTTATGTCACATTCGCGTCGATTCACTGAAGCCAATACACAATTGTAAGTTATTCGTTACGAATGAAACAAAAGAGAAATCGGATTTAAAGAAAAAGAGATCACTAAAAAAAGTCGAAACTGAAGACTAGCCAAATTACTACTCGTGTCGAGTGATGGCACATCCAGACTAAATTTAGAAACGTTCTATTCTTGTACCTATAGTGAAAGGTGCAATTTGTAGGAATATTACGAGAACTGCAGTCTCGTCTAAAGGTTAAAATAATGGCGTAATAATTTTTCATACTAGATATATAGTCGGTAACAATTTCGTAAGTTGCCCATTTTTACGTTTTGTCGCCATGGAGGAAAATGATTTCCAATAAGTGCACGCTCGAGTCACGCTTTGATAGGCGCGAAATTCGGACATTTTCACGTGTCGGTTATTAAAAGGGAAATTAATACGCTCTTGATTTATCGAAATTACAAATTACTTAAAAATTTGTAATCACTTTTTTGTTGAATGATAACGTTTGCATTGTTATGAGTGACATTTCACACTGTCGGCGGTGAAACGACTTCATTCTGAATGAAAAAAAAAAATAATGAAGGTAACAATTTGGAGAATTATTGCAAATAAACTACCCTGTATGTGATAATTGAAATATATAAATAACTTTGCCAAAATGACTAGTGTTTCGAAGACAATTGGGGCCCGTCGGTCTGTGGGAATAATGTAATAAAAATATGTCGAGAATGAAGGTGTTCCACCTATGCGTTAAAATGTAAGACATTCGATGATGAGCGATATCACGGTTTGCGAAAAGGAAAGTCCGACCCTCGTAATCGTCGTTTTCTTATAACGTTACACTACATATATATATTTACATTCTTGTATTTTTCGCAAGCACGATTGACGAAATTATTCAGTTATCTCGCATATCGTGAATGAAGGAAGACAAAGACGAACGATGGAAGATTCTCGCCAATTATTCGGCATCCGTCGTCTTTATCGCAACTCGCTTATAATATACGACGTATCTCATTAATATTAAGACCGAACATGTGATTTGTAAACTTATTTAAATATAAATACGATGAATATCGACTAGATTTTCGATTATAGTGCAATTTTTTGTCGACGAATATGTAACTTTGCCCTTCTTGAAAATGTGTTATACTTTCCGTTTACTCATTCATTATTTTATTTCCCAGCAAACGAAAGTGGATTAGATTGTACTCAATTATTTGATTCATTTTAATTCACCTTAAAGAGACTTTTCGATTAATATCACAACGAAAAATGGATTGGATTGAAAATTTAAAAAATGCATTCATTTTTATTCATTCCAATTGATTTTCAATTCCTGGGATGATAAAATTTAGAAAATGATATATATCCAGCATTATGAAAATGTGTAAAATCAAAAATAATACCTTATTAGCAGTCTTCAAACTATAAAAATAAATATTTACGTTTCGGTCCAGTTGCGGACCCTCTTCAGAAAAATTTAATAAAATTATTAAATTATATTTTTAAATATTTATTTTTATAGTTTGAAGACTGCTGATAAGGTATTATTTATGATTTTACATTTAAAATTTTAAAAGCAGTTGTAAAGTTTTAAACAATTTTTTAATAATGAAAATGTCCCCAAAAAAGGACCAAAATGGATGAGAGTACTTTTTTTATTTTTTAACATTAATTTTTGTTTTACCATTCTAAACTTGACCAATACAATGCTGATTGTAGTTTATCAAGAAAAAAGGAATATTATTTATTATCGTGTCGAATGTTTTATACAATAGAAACTAACAGGATTACAATTTAAATTACAGTTTTGTTTGGGAGCACAAATGTCAAGAAATGAAGATGATTTAAATTTAAGGCTAAAGCGACTCGGTCGATAACGTCAATTCCAAACGTAAAATATTCAAATTAAACAGACACTAAATATGTTTTCGAGTCAATTGTCAGTCAATTTTCAGCGGATTCGGTTCAAAAATGGGTTAGAATTCGCAATGATAAAAAGGCGAATTGTAAAAGTGTAATTTCAATTAAATTCTTGCGAATTCTCGTCCCATTCTGAATCAATTCCAACCAAGTCCAATCGTCGAAAATTGAAGTACATTCATTAAAAAAAAAAAAAAACAAGTAATAGTGTTTAATTTGAAAATTTCAGGCTAGGAATTGACATTATCGACCGAGCCGCTTAAAATTTATGCAGAAAAGGGCAAACCTTTCATTACTGTTGTTCAATTTGATTTTAAAAAGTGTAATTGATGGTACTAAGTTGTAATCATGACAAATTTACTTGCGTTTCAAATGTTTACTGTGTACTCATACTTATCATGTAATTATTTTCATACCACTTAAATATTTTCGTACGCATGATTTATTATTTTTCGCATTTTTTTGTCCTCGTTCGCACGTCACACGTTATTAGTTCAATTAAGAATGCAATTAAGTGATCGCGCACGTATAGATAGAGATAACCTTATACAGTTCCACTATTTATTCCCTAATATCGAACGTAATTTGACGGTAACATAACGGCTAATGAGAGACGTAATGTATATCCCTAGGCTCGAGCTATATATTTATTTACTTATGAGAAATTCCACTCAATTATTATCACTTAGGAAACTCCACGTAACGAGTAAATTTAACAGATTATGAAATTTGAATAGTTTCGAAGGGAATTTCTTACATAATAAATAAACATGTTCAATGGATATATGTAATTGTCCTGACGTTTGCGTGAAAGAATTTTAAATTGCTCTTGTTGCCACCTCTATGGAGAACATGTATTTTGTTAGCTTTACCTAATTTTACACGATACTTGTTTTTTTTTTTAATTTCCAAAATATCCTGATTTTTTAGGTAATTTTTACGATGTTAACGCTTTCTAATCCTCTTCTAATGAAAAAACACGTTTCTTCAGAAACGTGCTTCCGATAGTTACACTTAAAAAAACACGCTTTCACATATTTTTACCGATTTCGATTTTAAAATGGCGCCTGAATGACAAAAGTTATTTGAAATCGCGGATTTCCTTCATTTTCAGATATTGCAAGTTCATATACACATACAGTTATATCGTATGAAATCTGTTATTAATTGTTAAGGGTCATTCATTCTGATTTTTTTTTCGAAACGAGAGACATTGTTTTCTAAAATCAAAATGGCGGAAGTAATCTGCTTCTTTTTCTGTATAGGGAGCCGCCATTTTGGTATTCGAAAATAATGTCTCTCGTTTCGAAAAAATCAGAATAAGTGACGTTTAACATTTAATAACTGATTTCGTTCCTGATTGATTGATTTGTCAACTTTTTGTACTTTGTGTAAAATAGTTTCGTGTACATGCAGGATCGCAAGTCTGAAACTAAATCAACCTGAAAAAAGAAGGTCTTCCGTTTAAACTTTTTTTTTGTGTAGGGTTTTAATAGTAAACTAGGGGCTTCGCCCCTGCGGCCTCCGGCCGCCAACCCCACCAAGGAGCTCTGCCCCCTGGACCCCCCGGCTCGCTTCGCTCGCAAGATTGTCTTGGTTCGGCCCTTCGGGCCTCAATAATTCAATATACTTCGCGACTGCGGCCTACGGCCGCGGCCGCTCACTGGTCCATCTTTCGTAAACTTTATAACGTTTTTATAGTTTAATCTACAATATGAGTTTACTCAACCGCAACTATTCCGTGTTCTTTATAATGAATATTTTATACAAAGTATATACTATATACATAATAACTTTAAATTTAATGTTTCTAGATTTCGTGT
>JAPYZR010001812.1:0-19935 GCA_030522945.1 Trichopria nigra
TCCCCGTAAGTACCAAATGTCCCCATAACTACCATTATATTTCAAAAAATGTCCTCGTAACCACCCTTCTATAAAATTATATATATATATATATATATACATATAATCTGTCGATATATCAATGTCTAGACTGATTAATACAAAATTCGAAATCCAAGATGGCGGATCAAAATAAACAAAGACGTTATAACAGTTATAAAGTGTAAAATTCCCACACATTTAAGAATTGATAGGAAAACATTAAGTTTTCTACCCCTTTTCATTCTCAAACTGATCCGTTCGAACTTTAAATATGTTATCATTATGCTTTAATTACTTTCAAGAGAAATTAGCATTCTCCAGAAGGAGACGATGGATACGATGCCCGGAAGGCTTACTGGGGGGGGGGGGGGGGGGGGGAATAGTGTTCGAAATTATAAATCTGCGCTGAATACCAGAAAATAGTCTAAATTTTTCCCCCGTTGCGGTTATTAAAGTAACACATGTTTTTTTTTTCGTATATATATAGAACTTGTAACTAGTTATTCTCTACCAATTGTAAATACGAGTCGGAAGAATCGAGGTATTAAAACTTATATTAATGTGGCGATTGTAAAAATGTGACTTTCTAATTAAACCATTAGATTCGTTAGTCGCCATTCGCTTTACTTTCAAAATTATGGAAGTCTAAGTGATTGGAATTTGGTGATGAAAAATTGAAATTCATATTTATTTATTTATCTGTTCTATACATATTTTCCATACATAGTTCTGTGTAATATATATTTTTTTACAATTTTTTCTTTCCGTCATATTGGATCCGCCATTTTGAATTTTGAAAATCAGCCCGGTAATTCGTAACGAGCGACCCCTAGAACTCTTAAGCGCCAAATTTCATAGAAATCGATCGTTTTTTAAAACATTTGTACGCCATATTGGATCCGCCATTTTGAATGTTGAAAATCTGATTTCGCTCGAAAATAATAGTTATCACTATAAAGTTATCTAATAATAGTTGCCAATATAAAGTTGACAATGTCATTTCCTAACTTGTAAGTTGTACATTATAATATGTGACGCATTATTCACTCGTTACATTTAGTCGAGCAATTTCCTATCAATTTTTAACGTTCTTTCTGAAGTCATGAGAAAGGACTAAAAGTGCCCATATTGAGCTCGAATTTTGAAATACTGCTTGGAAATCTCGATTATGTATTTATACAATTTCTAGATTAGGAATTGACATTACCGACGATATACGTTAAAGTGTCCAGTCGGTAAAATCGATTTCTAACCTCAAACTTTCATACATGAACGTTTATTCGAACGATTTCAAACAATTTCAAAATTGTATAAATAATGAGCTACATACGTCGTCGTTACAGATAACACTTTGCACAGTGGGATACGGCGATGCAGTGCCGAAAACCTGGCAAGGAAAGGTCATCGCTTCCTTCTGTGCACTTCTTGGAATATCGTTCTTCGCCTTACCAGCCGTACGTATAATTTATTTAATGTCGAATTTTTATATTTTTTTTTCATTGCCTCAGATTTGTATAAGATCGTTTAAGAAAGTCACGATTTAACCCCTAGGCGCGAAATGTACCAATTTTCATTAAACGAGAGACGTTTCTGAAGCTTAATGTTAATGCAGCTTTGAATTTCGTTGAATTAGGGAATTTTAGGATCCGGCTTCGCTCTGAAAGTCCAGCAGCAGCAACGTCAGAAACACATGATTCGACGGAGACAACCGGCTGCAAGTTTAATACAAGCGCTATGGAGGTGCTACGCAGCCGACGAGCACAGTATGAGCGTTGCAACCTGGAAAATTCATCAAATTCCATTGCCAAGTCCGCCCAGGTGAGTTCGCAATGAACGCATTATTTCGTCATTATATATACATATATATATATAAACTTGAATTTTGTAATTTCTAAGTTTTTTTTTAGAAGTTCGACAACTTTCTTTTTATAGATTTTACTTAATTTGGCTAAAGTTGAAATTTCATTTTGGAATGCGTTTTTAGTATTTTCATTAATTTTCATTACCTTTATTTATCCTGTTATTTATTTATGAGTTATTACGTTTTGTTTGGCCAAAATTGATAAAGAAACGGGGTCATAAAATGAAAAAAAAAAAACAAAAAATTTGAGTAAACTTTCAAAAATTTAATGATCATTATTTTAAGATTATATTAAATAGGTCCAAAACGTAGAAAGTTTACCGACATTTCATGAATTTCCGGTTTCCTTTTTGTTATTTTCGAAATACTAAGAAATAAAATTAACAATGTGGATATTTTGATAATTACATGTTAAATTTGAAACGTTGAAATTCAGTCGGTAAAGTAGAAACAACATTTTTCAATATTCAAAATCCTTTCCAATTTAAACGAACAAAGCTCGTATTTAATAACATCATGTAAAAATGTCGAACGCCGAAAAAAAAGGATCAAAATCGGAAAAGAAATTTTGGAAAAACACGAATGGTAAATGTCGGTAAAGAAAACTTTTACAAAACTCGCATTTCATTTTCTTTTCTTGCATAATAAGAACCGGATTTTTTTTATCAAGTTTTATGCAAGGCTCAAACATGCTCAATTAAGTCCGAATTTACCGACGGAGTAAAAGTCTATTAAAATACATTCGTGTAAATTGTTGGTAACAGTGACTTTTCAAAATCTTTCTTTCAGCCGTCAACATAATCGAGAAGAATCGAATCGAACAGTTTTTTTATCGACTTTATTTTTTGTTTAATTTCTGATGAAAAGTTTCGATCTGTTTTACCGACTATCATTACAATGTTAATAGGGTCCTAAAGTAGCACAGTTACCGACCGAGGTTTTCAAAAAGAAAACTGCACAACATATACAATCTTCAAAAATGAATGGCTGAAATTGGTTCAATATTAAACGAATATTAAATTTATTATACTTTTCCCGTTTTGAGGTTAAGTCGGTAACTTTAGAACCCCATTAATGTTTTTAATACGGCGTTTTTGTTTTTCAAACTATTGCATTTTCTAAGCTGAACTGTTTTATCGACGACATTTGTTGTTTAATCTGGGATATAAAGTAGAGCTCTGTTTTACCGACTGCCAATTATTGACGTGTTTTTTTTTCTTTATTCTTTCAAAAGTAACATTCAAAGCGAGACGATCATCGTTGTCAAAGTTTATCCTTCTGTTTTCGTTTGTAAACGTTTGATTTTGCAATATTACGCTAATTTGATACAGTATGCTATTCTTTTCAGTAGTGCCACTTTCGTTTGTTTGAGTTTCTGAGATCGGTGAGAGTGGTATACTGAAAACTTGGATGTCTTTCTTTTTTTCTTTATTAGGGAAACCTTGATACCCTTCTTTCATTCTGTCAGTAGTCGACCCTCTTCTAGCTTTAAGCATAATGCATCGTTCGTCAGCCGATTGCCAACGATCAGGCGGCACAAGAGCACGTCTCTGCACAGTCCCAGTTTGCACAAACTCGTCCATCAGGGATACCATCGAGGAAGCGCGCCCCGACAGTTCACGGACCTCATCTCATCAGCCGAGAATTTAGGTTTTTAACAATTATGCTTTTAAAAACTATGGGTGTTTCTATTTTTTTTTCTATCTTATCTTCTATATTTACTACGATATTTTTACGCATTTACTACAGTAGACGTATAATACGTACTTATATATTTGCATTTATGTTCTATGGCCTTCATTTTAATATTGTGATAAAGTAGGTGCTTATGATGCCGACATTGATAATTAAATTTCTTCGTACTATTTTCGACAGTTGCCTTTAATCGTTTAAGAAGCCTCGAAAATCGATCACGCGAGGGGTCCAAACTGCTCGGTCGGTAAGGTAGAAAACGCTGGCAAAATTTTAAGTCTGCTTGAATTCAGTATGATGTAAAACGCATTATCAGTAAACGAACGGTTTATTATTTTTGACAAGTCTATCACGCGATCGATTTTCGATGTTACTTAATGTTTAAAAAAAGAAATAAACGATAAGAAATAAATCTGATGACGCAGTTTGTATATTTTTGTATATATACAATTTTTGCAAAGCATACGATAAGTTTTGTATATATATATATATATCTAAAAAAGACTGCTCTTCACTTATGCTTGCATATTGCTGCAATAAAATAAAAGATAAAATGAATTTTAAAACGTAATATAAAAATTTATATCATAGAAAAATTGTGTATATTTAACAAACTTTCTTTCTGCATTACTTTTGAGTGTTATGAAATATGACGTATAGATATATGTGTGCGTGTGTTTTTTTTCAATATATCAAATACATTTATAATCACTTTAAACGTAGATTTTGTATGAAAACTAAATATCAAAGCAAGGATTTTTGATTATACAGGGTGGCCCAATAATTCCGCCGACTTAAAATATCTCCCTTATTTAGTGTGGAGTTACACGAAAGGTCAGTAATTGCCAGCAATTATCCAATAGATTGTAAATCAACCATTTAGCGACTCCAGCACTGTCGGTTTTGACGTCGACGACTCGAAATCGAGTCGGTCAACTAAATTATCGGACCACCCTGTATAAGTGTAAAATTGAAAATACAATTGCTTACCGCTGCTTTCAGAATTCGTTACAGAGAAACATTGCTTTTTACGGTAACTTTATTATTTAATCTTTATATATGTATATAAATATGAACACCTGGATATCGAGTTTAGCAAATGATTTGTCGCGAAGCCGACATTAAGATGTCTCAATATTACAACGGGAAATTTTATAAGTGTTTGCACGAAATGAAACATTCACCGTCGACGGCGCTCGTTTCTGTTTTTTTTTTTTTTAGAGTTATCCCTGCTGGAAAAGAAAGATAGAATGAGATAGAAAATTAGAGATTAAGAAAAGATTGAAAAATACCGCATTAAGTGCAGTCCCAAAACTTTATCATTGTCTATTCCTAAATTTCTATCACTTTCTGTAATCCTCCTATCTTTAATTTTGTATCTCTTTGTATCGTCAACTTTCTGCAACTTTCCACCTCTTTACGTCACCAAAATCTTGCTGGAAGTAATACGAAATTTTAAACTTTTAAATTATTCGTGTATTTCGCTTGAAATGGACTTTACTCGCGGGAAACACAATTCTTCAATCCCTTTCTATCCCACAAAATATGTGTAAACTATTTTGTATTCACTTTGAAGATCGAGAGAGGTAGAAGCAACTGCGGACATATCGAGAGATGAAGAAAAGGGGATGAAAGGGGGATAAAAGGGGATTGGTCCTATTATATAGTGACCAGATTATCGACGGAGATGGAGGTGGATAGTGTGAATTATAAGGACAAACACTAGATAGAAAGAGATACATAAAAGAGGATAGAAAGAGATTGATAGCAATTTGCAGCTATCGGGATATTAAAAGTGATACGATTGTTTTTTTTTTACGAGATAAATAATAAATAATAATAATTAATAATAATTCTCTGACATAGAAGTTTTTACATCCATTAACGACGAAGAAGTCTGATGTTTTTTTTATTCATTTTGAAGCATTACTATTATAAATTTAAGGAGTGGGAATATTTCAATCGAAAATACTGTTTCCTATACTATTCTCGGATGTCCTCTTTCAGAAATTTGATCTCTGCTAGGAAATGAAATATGGCGTCTCTTACGTGAGAAAACACAAACATTTGAAAAAAAAAATTCTTTTCGTGTTTCTTTTTTTCACATTGAAATCCCAAGAATAAATTTCACACTTTGTTCGACCATCGATGCACAAAAATCGTGTAGTTTGATAGTGCATATCTTTTTGCTTTCATTTTTTTTATGTGAAATTTTCAAAATGCAAAATGGCGGATCGAATATGTCGTATATTTATCAAATCTTGATAAATGTTCAGAACCATTCTAGGCGCCATATTGGATTCGTAATCTTGGAAAAATTAAAATCTTTGTAAAATCCAAGAATACGATTTATAATCGAAACGTATTGTCGGATTTCTCCGAACTATTATCTGATTTTCCGAATCGCGGTCCGTCATATTGGATCCGACATTTTGAATCTCGAAGATCCCAACACCAGATTCGAATTCGATAATGACTTTTGTGACGGAAACAAAAAAGATGCCGTCAAATTACATGATTTTCGTGTACAAATGGTTGAAGAAATTAGCGCAAAGTTTTCTTGAGAATTCGATGTGAAAATTTTCCATCATTATTCTTCCAGCAGGGTTGCGATTATTATTTCGCGTTCGATTACAAAATTAAAGAGTGTCGACGATGAACGTTTTCGATGTTATAAGCATGGACCGTATCTCATCTTATATCGAATGTCTTTCTTCCGAGCCGCCTGACTATTTTCTAACATTTTTACATTTTTCTTGAATTACATTTGTCGGAAACTTTTATAATATTTCTTGCGCATTGTATAAAGTAATTTTTATGGTCGCATGCAATCCAGTTTGTTTGTTTTTTTTTTTTTTTTTTGTTTTTTTGAATTTTGCAAAACCTACACGTAACGTGGCCGCGTTTTTCGACAATCGCTTTTTTCTCTGAATTTCGCTATACAAGGCTGCACACTCTCGTAGACCTCATCCCCCGTAGATGTCCTCGCTGTGCGTTGCGCACTCGATGTAGTTACTTCCCTTTATCGGCCGATTATTTTGCAGGAGGTCCGGCCCCCAATAGTATTAGTAACGCTAACAATAATAACAGCAACGAACCGGGCGCCGGAGTGGCCACCAGCAGACAATTAAACGCCAGTTACTCGGAGGATTCCGTGACAGAGACGGCCCTGTTGAAAAAGAATTCCGACGGTGAGTATCCCCGTTATTTGTCACGTTTCCCGAAATAATTGCATTTTCCGACCTGTCACCCCGGTGTGATTCTCAAATCGGCCGTTTAACGTTTTATTAAAAAAAAAAAAAGAAAAAAAACGCCGTTCACGTTCCACTTGTCGAACACTATTCTTTTTCTGTTTGTTTGTTTGTTTTTTTTCCTCGTTCCGAATCCCACTCATTCACCTCCTGGTACACGGTATCTCCGAGCGCACCCCCTCCCTCTATCCTTCATCCCTGAATTCAGCTGGAAATCTTTGCGCTCTCTATCTCGTTTTATCTTCAGCAGCCACGCAGCGCATAACGCCACGAATTAGCCGTCCCTCGCTCGCGAACGTCGACATTGTCGAGAATCATAACTTTTTTCCGTCGGTACAAACCAATAGAAAAGGTATTTCTCATTGTTCGTCACGTCTTTTACTGCATATATATATATATTCAACTTTTCAAAATTGTCGACTTTTTTTTCCTTCTTCTTTTTTTGTACATTTTATAGTCATATACTGATGAAGATTTTTTTTTGCTCCTGTACTCAATCCGATCTGATTTTTAATCGTTGGATTCTGACGGTACAAACTTTCTTGTAAATCGTTTTATCAATTATTGATAATAGATCGATACGTCCTCCAAAAATTTTATAACGGTCGAAAAATGTTCATCAGTTCCAAGACGATCACGTCGAAACGAGAACCGCGTAAAATGTCGAATGTAGACGTATTTGATTTTCCCTTCTTCATTTTCCAACAATCTTTTTTGAAACTAATCCGTAAGGGGCGCTGCTGTCTACGACGAATCACGCGACTTGCGCGCCATCGGGGTCCATAAAACTTTATCCATAAAAGTTCGTATACTCGATTGAATTGACGATACTTAAAAAAAAAAAGAAAGAAAGATGTTCGAACATTGCAATCCTATACGACTACATCGAATTTTACGAGATTCTCGACACGAAGTTACAAACATTCACCAACGACGCCAAGTAGCTATATATAAATAGATATACAGCAATACTCGTATTACACCGATCTTTGTCCGAAACTTCCCCTTCCGTATACATAGATCGACAATGATCGCTAACGGTACATCGAGCCTTTTTGTTAATTTAGCGAACGCTGCAATTAGTACCATCAATAATTAAAGCCTTGGACGACGATGTACCGCTTTACCTATACATACATCACGAAAACTTTCCTTTCGATTTCCGCTCTGTCCCGATGCTATATACATAGATATAGACTCCCGATAAACTTGTACAAAGACTTCATCCTTCCTGCTTATCCTCGATCGTCGAAAATGGAGAAAATGATAAAGCGCGGGGGAAGTGGGAGAAAGAAATAGAGCGAAAGAGAGAAAAAAGATATATATATGTATGCAGAGAGAATGAGAGAGAGAGAATGAATGAAAGAAAAACAAATTTTTCTTTAAATTTATTTTAAGATATGCATCAATAATTCACGACTTTTTTTTACAAGTGACAATTTCGTACCTTACATTAATAGTACATTTCATTACAAGTGCGAGAAATTCAATTTCAAAAACTGTATAGGATATACGAATTTCCCGCATAATGCGAAAAAATGGTACATTTCGTTACTAGTGCGGGAAATGTAACTTTCGGCACCGAAAGTAGTGTGGAAAGTATGAATTTCCCACCCTTATATCCAATGGGAAATGCAATCGAAGGGTCGAATTAGCAATCGATTATTATTGAGCCATAATTGTATCCTGGTTTTTGATTAATATTTCGACAATAATGTAGAATTTATAATTGAATTTATAATTGGATAAATATAAATAGAATTTTTTCCGATTTTCATTCCAATTGTTCTGCGAATATTTTTGGGACATTTCCATAATATTCTAGAAACTGAGACATTCTGGAGATGTTCGGAGACATCTGGAAATAATGATTGGTACAGAATCTTGCGAATGAAATTTTACCAGAATACTTCATTTTAATTGTTCCGCAACATTTCCTACGAAACATTCGGACAATGTCACATTTGAGATGTTGCGAGACATTTCGCATGCGATATCCCTAGAGTATTCCAAGAATCATACCTGCAGAATGTCGTAAATGAAATATTTTCAGAATGTTACATTTGGGACGTTTCGTTTGAGACATTTCCAGAATATTCTTGAAAATATTTCAATAACAATATTTCAAATGTTTCAAAAAAAGATTTCAAATGAGACGTATAGTGGACGTAGTCGTAAGTTTTCTATAATTAACAAAAGATGGACGTACATTGGACGTCCATTATACGTCTCCAACTTACATCAAATGGACTATTATTTCAGGTTCCGTTTTAAAGTCATGAAATGTTTAAGATGACGTGGAATTCACTTTTGCTAATTCCATCGACAGCGAAGTGATGTTGCATTTCTCATTGGAATAGATTGATTTTACAATTTTATTAGTGACTTTTTCATTATGTTCAACTCGAGATTTTTACTAATCAATGAACAGAAAGTGAATGAATTACGAGTGTGTATGCGTGTGTGTGTGTGTGTGTGTGTGTGTGAGAGAGAGACTGTCGGATTCTAGACTCGAGAATCGCCTCGGGTCGTAGTGACCGACGGCCTTAATTGGCAATTTTTCGACGTGCAGCCAAGTACCAACTTGGAAGATCGTCGTCTACCCTCGAGCTGCGTGAACTTCGCATCGACGGACTGATCGGCCGTCTAGGGGAAACGTCGACTTTGCCACTGGCTCTAGCCGGCCTCGTGTCCCCGCTACCTCCACTGCCGGAGCTCCTTGGATCGCCAACCTCCCCGAACACGTCTCCGACCTCCGAGAAGAGTACGAAGCTTCGCTTTTTTTCATTTCTGTCAGGTCCGTTTAAGCGTGACGGGGCTCGGGGTCCCCGAGCAAAAAAAAAAAAAAAGAAAACAATGGTGCGGGGGTCTCTTTCTGTGTTTGCTTCTCACCTTGATGCTTTGCCTTTGCTCGCTAAATTAAAAGTATACGGTTAACTTTAGTTTACAATTTAATGGAGGTTCCGAGCTTCGAAGCTTAAACCGGACCTGTTAATTTTAGCTTTAGTTTCGTGCCTTAGTTTTTAGCTGCCCGTCGTTGTTCGTCTGTTTCGCTGACGCCTACGTCCCATTTTTACCCAACTGATCGATCGATTAACGTCGTACGTATCAAGCGATTCATTCTGTAAATATCGTGGAATGTAACGTCTCATATCTCGTTCGACTGAAAGGTTGCACATAGTTAGATGATTTTGTTTGAAATTAATGTATATAATTGAACTGTACATATTTCTTAACATTTTTCAGGTGATTTTTCGAATAGCCGACATGTTTTCGTCCTCTTTTTGACGCGATTAAACAAAATAATGTAAATATGTAAATACTATAAAGTTTTGTTTACGACATTACTTAGTGATTAGTATTGGCATCAAAAATATACATCATCAAAACAGTCTATATATCACTGCAGGAGACGAAGCTCCATTGAATTACAAACAAAAATTGCCTTTACAAAAATTTGATCGGTCGAGTAGAAATCGAACAGTAAGCGATTTAAGTTGACCAATGGGAAAGCGCCGTACCGGTCACGTGAGCATTTCCCTAGCGGAGCGCCCCCCGCTAGGGAATTATGGTGCGCCCTAATTGGTCGACATCAATCGAGCGCTGTTCGAATTGTACGCATCTGATAAAATTTTCGTAAAGGACTTTTTTGTTTAAAATTTTACGGTGCGTCGTCTCGTGGAATAATTTCTATAGTTCTGGCACGTGATATGTGCAGTGTGACTAGGAAATGCGGGAAGAACAGGACATTGATCATAGAGTAATTACATGAAATAACAATATTCATTAGTAAAAAGACAAATAGAAATAATATAAAAAAAAATAGTAATAATTCACTCAAGAGTGAACTTTCACATTTTCATAAAAGTGATATGATACTTTTTTTTAATTTGTTTTTAAATGTAAAAAGTTGATACACCACAACAAGTAAAAAATGAATGCATCGAAGGATCTCGTTTCGTTTTAAATTAATTTAATGATGCTTGAACAATTAAAATTTTATTTTAATTTCAAACAACATTTTGACGTGTATTTGAAACAAAAATAAATTAATAAAAAAAAAGAAACGTATTAATCTTCAAAGTGCATTAAAGAATAGGCCGTTAAACAGTACGAACAACGAAGTTTGCATGCGCTGTGCGCCACGCTTTAATTGCATTTCAATTTTTTAATCTGGACTGAGTTTCGTCGAATGTGTGTAAAGCGTTTCTTAATTTGATTTAACATCGGTAGAAACTGCCAAGTTCCACAGTAAATGTAGGATAAATTATTATTTGTATATTTTCTCTTTTTTTTTTTAATACATTTTATAATTTCAAATTAAAAAAAAAAAGATATTTTAATACAAATGTATTTCTGCGTATACAACAAGACCGAAGTAATTGTAAACGTAACGTGGGCGTAATATTGAGTTATGCAAATTACCCTCGACATTTCTTTTTTCTCTTTTGTTTCATTTCTTAAATCAAACGAAACGAATAAAATTGCAATAAAGAATAAACTTCCCGGCACTCTGGGTCGTTTAAAGTGAAATTTCATTACTTTGTAATGAAAACACGATCAATCTCGCCGGTTCTGGGGATCTACTCCATTTAGAATGGGTTCTCCCACTAATGTACTGAAAACTCGTTCTGTTATACGAACAAGCTTTATTGGATAAATCTCGCTAATTGCGGTCGTTTTTCATTCGAGTTTTCAAATGAGGTTGATTACGTTTTCACTCCAGTGGGGTGGTGTCATTTCACTCCAACGACGTAGACTGTAGTCTTTTGCAGTTTTACACTTACGTAGTCGTTTCATGATGACGATTTTGACAGCGATGACAATTGACGCGACGATGTCTATAATCGTCGTAACTAATTAAAAATAATGACGATGACATTAAAAGCAATGACGCTGTTATGGACTACGATGACTTTGTCATGGACTACCGTAATGTTGAGAACAATAACTGCATCATTGACAATGACTGTAACCTTGTCAACGATGACGATGACAACAGACACGATAACATTAACTAATCAATGACATTGAAGACGATGATGATGATGTACGCTATAACAAGACAAGGATGATGCGACAATGAGGTTATACTAAATTATCGAATTGATCGCTGATAATGACATAGATAGTGATAAAATTGTCATTGACATCGATGACAATGACATTGAAGAAGATGATGATAATGACAATAACTGATATTATTAATAAAGATGATAATATCGTTATGGCATTCATTGATGTCGCTAACGATGATAGCAATAAAATTATTATGTCTGACGGTAATTGTTTGGTCATTTTAATCAATGTCATTGATTATTTAATGTTATCGTGCCCGTTGTCATCGTCATCGTCGTCAATGTTACAGTCATTGTCAATGCTGCAGTTATTGTTCTCAACATTACTGTAGTTCATGATAAAGTCATTGTAGTCCATGCCAACGGCATCGTAGTCCATGACAACGTCATTGTTTTTAATGTCATCGTTATGATAATAATGACATTTTAATGTAGTCAATAACATCGTCATCATGGTTAATGACATTGTAATTACAGTCAATAACATTGTCATTATAGTCAATAACATTGTCATTATAGTCAATAACATAGTCATTATAGTCAATGTCATTATCATTATGGTTAATGACGTTGCCATTCACGATAATGATGTCTTCAATTACGAAATGTCATTTAAACTCTTGACGGTAATAAAGGGGATATTACAATTACGACTTTGATCACAATTATATTGATGGCAACTGTGACAATAGTAGTGATAATTTAATGCCAATAAGTTCGTCAAGTGATAAATGATAACTATATTGATGATAACAAGAGCGACGATCACTCCGATGACATTAGGGACGATTATGATATGATAATGACACAAGTCATGATTACTTACACTACTACATGATCGACAGCGAAAACAATATCAATGATGATGATTTCAGGGGGGTAACAATTACGTTGACGATAATTAGTCGCCAGTGCAATTAGTAATGGTCATACACGACAATGATGATATCAATGATAACGACGCGAAAGTGATGTTATTCACAAATTGAACGCGATGACAGTTTTGATTCGACAATGACGACATTGATTTCTCTCTGATTTTTAGTTAGCGACGGGAATGTGGAATATATATACGTATACTAACCGTAATTACAATAATCGATTCTGAATTTACTTCGGAACGAGGCAGTTTTAGCCGTCGAGAGTTATAACGTCGGCGAATGCATTCAGTTGACGGTACTTAGAGATTGATGCATTCGCGCGACACCTGTTTTACATAGGTCACACTGCCAACACTAATTCCTTCAATCTGTGTCCAACTTTTCCCAAGCCGAAGCCAAACTCACCAAACAAAGTATATATCGCTTCACGAATTCGCAATTACGGCGCTGGTCCGACCTTTCCACGCATCCGCAAGCCGCAACGCTGCGCCAAACGAAGTAACGGCATTTGCAAGGAAACGAACTTATAGAATCCGCATTTCAAATCGAGTTCCGAATTTAAGATCCCGGTGAAGACGTTATACTCGCGCCACGTTTGAAATTAAATTTCCCACGTCAAGGGCGTCGCCTATTGCGATCTTTGCGACGAGCTGTCCGACTTCGGTAACTGCGATATAAGGCAGTCCAATTTAGACGCACGAAGCGTGCGTTTAATTAACGATGCGTACATGCAGACATTTCTAATTATATTTGGTGCTGAGAAGTCTTCGCGACGAGAGAGTCAAGTAGACCGAGAAAATGGAAGAATGCGATTTACTATTTCCGAAAGTTTTTTGGTTTACAGATCGTCTTTCGTTTCGTTTTTTGTTCATTGTTTGTTTTTCAACTCAAATCAGGTTCACATACATATAATTTTGTCCAACATACAGGCACGACATCATGCATGTATGACGTGATAAAATATAGAGTCAACGTTTGTTCGAAGTTAGCGCCATACATTTAGACAAGACTCTATTTTTGATCATAAATGATAACCATACAATGACCATACATGACAGGATCATGTAATTACCGAACGTTTAGACAAATATGACAATGTATGACCGAATCTATAATTTTGTATGTCGTGATGAACGTCACGTATAATCGTAGTAGTATTACGATGGAAGACCATACACGAGGACATGCTTAATCACTGTATGACCATCTGTGTCGAAAAATATTATATTGTATGATGGTCGTACATCACTGTACTTATGACTGTACATGATTGTCTGTACATATTATAGTGTATGGCGGTACCTATTATACGTTTCATTACGTATGACCATACGTGATCGCATGTATTATCGTAAGACCATACATGTCTACATTCATCTGTGGCCATACATCAGTGTATATACACTACTATACATGATCCCATGTATGGTCATACATGTGCATCATCGAGTTTGTATTACGTTCGGCCATTCATGATGCATACCACGTACATTCGTCGATATATTACACATATTATAATGTATGGCGGTACCTATATTAAGTTTTATTACGTATGGCCATACATGATCGCGTGTATTATCATACGACCATACATTAATTACTATCGCATATGTCCAAAAGTGTCATATTATACGACCATACATGTATGACCATCACTGTATACATGCTTATAAATTGTCATACGTATAATCAAGTTTGAATTTCGTATGACCATCCTTGACTATATATATATCATGTATATCGTCGGTATATTACACATATTATAATGTATGGCGGTACCTATAGTAAGTTTTATTGCGTACGGCCATACATGATCGCGTGTATTATCATACGACCATACATTAATTACTATCGCTTATCTCCAAAAGTGTTATATTATACGACCATACATGTATGACCATCATTATATGACCATACATGTCCGTACATCACTGTATACATGCTTATAAATTGCCATACGTATAATCAAGTTTGAATTTCGTATGACCATCCATGACTATATATCATGTATATCATGTACATCCGTCTGTAATATATAATGTGTGACCGTACATGTGTAATTTATGACTATGGTTTATAATTATGGTTTGAGACTATATTTATAATTATGATTGCATTATGTATGGCCATCCACGATACATATACATCATATAACGTTCGTATATCGGTCACATATCGTTCATATCATAGTGTATGACCGTATATATGTGATTATGTATCATAACGTATGGTCATACCAGATCAATAGACGATCTAGTACGGTCAAATGTGGTCAAATATTTTTTACGTTTTATTGCCCATACGTAAAGACTTACATCCATTGAATAATTTTTAATATAAACATCCAGTAATTTTATTTTGAATTATTTTCTATTTTTATTTTTTATCTGTAATAATTGTTTAATTATTACTATCCTATTATCTTATTTCGAGTACAGTGTTAAACGTTAGTGACGTATAAAACAGGAATTGTTCTAGGGATATACGTTATAACTTATTCGTAATGTTGCTTTTATTGAAGAAAAAGCTTGATAGAATTACGTCGAATTAAGCAATGTCCTGATTTCGCACCGAACAACGAATTTCAAAAACGCGCAAGCTGGAACTGTTCGGGACTGATATGGTACGCTTCGTGTTTTATAGATGATAACGTGACGTTAGAAAAGTGCACGTGATGTGATGGAGAGATATGTAAACTGACTGCGAAACAAGTTTAAATCAAATTTGTATACCGTTTCGAAGCGGATCACCCGAACCGTACACATGGAATGCAAGAAAAAAGAAGGCGGGTCAATATTCCATACAGGATTTTCCCTGCTACGAGAGTATTGTGTCTTTCTTTTCGAAGTTTATTTATATATATTTTTCACTTTCAAATTTCTATTTATTCCGTACTATTGTTACTTATTTATTTTGAAATTTGCTTCGCATATAAGCACATTTCTTAATTAAAGAAAGAAGTAATCGCGATAATGATGAGGAATGAACAAAGCGACGAGATCGTGAATGAATTGCTTCCAAGGCAATTTTCCTTTTTGTCGCTTGTTTGCCCCGAAATCAAGCGAGTCGTTGTATAAAAGTATATACTTTTTTAGGAAGCCTCGTGCCGAAGACGACAGCTTGTTTTACGAGCAGCTCATTTAAAGCACCGTTGTTTGCGATTTTGTACCATCGATTTTCCGAAACCTTGGGATCAGCACGACGAATTGATGCGACTGTTTTTCGCGCACCGGAAGGAATCGTGTATTTCGTACATCCGGAATCGGAAAATTCGGAGGTTTCTTGTCGCAAAGTCCTTTTCTGAAAAGTTTCCGAATGTGTTTTCTATTCTATTACAGTTTTTAACCTTTTTCAAACATATTGGCGCACACGATAGGATTCCATAATGAAATTCGAACCAAAAAGTTCTTTGCCCAATTTCGATCCGACGATTAGAATTCGAATAACAAACGGTAGAAGGCAGTAACCAATCGGAAGGCGAGCGTCGCGTGACGTCATCGCCGCGTATCTGACGTCATTAGTTCCTCGCGCTCTCATTGGCCTGTTTTCAATCGCTCGCAGTTCCTTCCGTATGGGTCGGATTCAGATTTGGCAAAATGCTTGTTGCTTGAATTTTAATGAACAATCAAAGATATAGACGGTTCAATTGTTTAATCAGGTTTTCTATCAATTGAGGTTATGTCACCTAATAAAATAATGTCGGGAAATCCTTTCATTTTTAAATTCCTACACAGTGCAGTCTAAATAAATAAATAATATCAATAAATAATTAATAAATAAATCTAGTATGATAAAATTTTAGCGTTTACTTCGAAGTATGGGATAATCTTAAGACAATTCTAAAAAAAAACACGTTATAAAGGAAAGAAGCGGGAGAAAAGGTTTTTACGTCAGCGGAAAATATAGGTAAAAATATGTACAGTATATTACCCACAAATGCACCATGGTCGCAAATATTGTTCGTCAACCACCGAGAGTGATATCTGCACAACAATGTTTGTTATCTGCCAGCGATCACCGGCTTTCACGAAAAAAATTGTATAAACTATTGCCTTTTTTTTTTTAAAGAAAAACTGCTGCCAGGCAGTTCTGTATATATGTTTCAATGAATTAACGCATGGCACGTGTAAATATAGCACCGATTCACAAGATGTTATAAAAAAAAATGAAGTGAGCTTTTTCGCACAACACCAGGGATGTAAATGATATCAAAATAGAATTGATTCCGTTCAATTCATCTTGTAATTGGTTTATTTTCAAAGAACTTCACAGTCGAAAAGATGCGGAACAAAACACATTCGAACACAAAGCACGACATAAAAATCCACTAGAATCGCGACAAAGAATTGCAAAATTGTTGCCGGAAACATTCAAACTTTCGACGAAAGTTGACACGAAGATACCTGTGCAGTTCCTTCCGACGCAGTATCATGGAAAATCAAGTGACCGACCTTTAAAGTTTGCATACCTGCACGAGGAATTTGGAATGTTCGTTATATACTGACAGTCGACCGAAAAAATGCATAATTTTTTGAACGAATCCTTTGTATAGCCTACGTTGTTACTCTATATAGTTAACCGCATTTGCGCGAGTCGATTTGAATTCCCAAACGAATTGCGAGTTGCGGACGATGCGTCTTTATTGAAATGATTTTTCAATTGGTTTTTAAACTAACGGGACGAATGAAATCACTTTCTTCGTGAAAATTCAGGACAAGATGTCCTTTGCGGAAATTGGATCCAAGGCTTACGTTCCGAATGGCGAGCGATTGAAGTTTGCAGCCAATTGGAACGCGAGACGTAGCGTGACGTCATTGTGCATGTCGCGACTGTGACGTACGACTTCCTTCTGATTGGTCCGTTTTACGATCGCTCGTAGTTCAGTTACCATGGGTCGAACGAAATTTTCGCCAAGGACTTTTATGTTCTAATTTTGATAGAGAATCTAAAATTTGTTGTTTTTTCCGCTTTTGTCCGCTACTCGCGAGGCGTGGGAGTAAAAGTTTGATGATGAAACTCCAAAGGTTACGGTATTTTAGACAGTGAGATTGATTTAGTGAACATCCTGCACGCGAGTTCTTAGGAAGACCTCATATTGAATTGCACGTTGAAAGAACTTTTGATTTTTCCGCAGATGAGGATGAGGAGCGATGCGTCCAACTGACGAATCAGCATAAAGGAGCGATCAGGGCGATACGAAAGGTGAGCAAATTTTCAAAATTTCAATTGATTATGTATTAAAAAATGGCAGGAGAGTTTGATGATTAATAAATACACATGGTGATGATCAGAGAGGTATATTATATGTATTCTTTTTTTTTTTTAATTTGGTGAAAGGTCAAATTTTAATTTTCTGTTTTTTTTCTTTTTTATATTTTGATTGGATTTTTTTGATTAAATTTTGAGTTCAGTTTAATTTTTTTTATCATTATTCTTGTAAAATATATTGACAGAAGCGAAAGTAATGTCTAAAAAACACAGGATGCACTGTGCTCGCAGAGGATGCGAGCAATCGAATGACAGGCACGAAACTGCAGAATGAGAATCGTATAATATAGAATAATAGAAAGATTGGGTAAAAGAAATGTTTAACCTGTCATTGTCGTACCAGATGAAGTACTTCGTGGCAAGGCGGAAATTCAAAGAGGCACTGAAGCCATACGACGTTAAGGACGTGATCGAGCAGTACAGCGCAGGACACGTCGACCTACTCGGTCGCGTGAAAAATGTCCAAACTAGGTATCCCGGTCGATGCTTTCCTTTTACTGACCACACACTTTTTCCTCCGACCATTGTCCTTTTTTGTTTTACGAATACCGACCGTCCCGAGAATGGATGCATCTTTCCGCAAAAGGTCGTTCGCTCTCGTGAAGGCGCCGGAAGTGCGGTTACGTCACGAAATGACGTTTCTCTTTTGCTGACAACTCGGAAATCGATGCTTGATTCATCATGAACTTGGAATGTTTATATTAATAGCGAATGATTCAAACTGACATAGTTTGTTTATAAAAGGCGCAATTTTCGAGAGGTCAAAGGGGAAACGTCTCGTGTCGCGATTCGCGCCATATTATTTCCCTACGAAGGCGGAGGAGTTTGGGAATTATTGCTCTCATCTCCCCTCGTTTTGTTTTTCTGATTTTGATTTATATACAAAGAATTTCAAAATTTACCCAGGATATTTTGTTTTACTTTCCTTCGCATAATTCTCAAACTTCCCCTTCGACTCCTGTCCGTGTTTCGTTTGATTGGAAGTCTTGTGCAAATAGGCGCCTTTACGGTGTGTCTACAAATTAAGTGCTCGACACGATTTCGCATTTGCCGAAAAATGTTTTGTAAACATACTGAAAAGACGCTAGCGTCTGAATTGTTGGAATGACACTTTTTGTCCTTTGCGACTGGTTTTTCCCCGGAGGTTTGCAACGTCAATGCACTATTTGTCGTGTCACATGTGTGCACCTCTCTCTCTCCTCTCTCTTACAAGTTTCAAATCTTTTGTTTTGTTTACTTTTCCGAATGTTTGAGTCTGCGTCTGACCTTGCGTCTTGTTTGTTTATACCGTTTGTACGAACGTTTGTCCACGAGACCATTTCAGTCTGTGTTTGTTTAGTTGACTGTGTTTACTTTTTGTGTTGATTCCATTGAATGAATGATTGATTGCTGTTTGTTCGTTTTCCGAAAGGAACTATTGAAAACAGTTTAGTCTTCTACTTACTATTCATTTTCAGCGATTCTTACATTGTATTTTGTCATGCCTAAATCTGAAAATGAAATTAAAATGAATTAAATATGAATACTTGAAATAAAATGCATGGAAGTCGTCATAAGACAGTTTCCAAGTGAAGCCCATTTATTTCCATACGCTTAATTGAAATGGAACAGTTTCTAAGCATTCCATTCAGGTGCTACTGCTTCCAAGTGCTGCTTTCAAATATCATATTTCACGAGCAATCTATTCAAATACGTTTTCCAAAACTTTTGAAGTAATAGACCAGATCTTTTTTTTTTTCTTTTTTTTTTCGAATGGATTGTAAACTGTTCTTAAAACAAAGTACTGCACGGAGAGAAATAGATTGTAAGGAATTGATGGTAAAAAAAATATGTTACATGATACCATCATTATGCTACTCTGATAATAATAGAGTAATACTCTA
>JAPYZR010001813.1:0-19587 GCA_030522945.1 Trichopria nigra
TTATTATTATTATTATTATTATTATTATTATTATTATTATTATTATTATTATTATTATTATTATTATTATTATTATTATTATTATTATTATTATTACTGAATTATTTAAATAGCAATCTTATTATATTATATAAGTAAGTATATATATTACACAGAATATAAATGCTGCAAATTACGTAATACTAAGTAAACGCAAACGATAAGTTGTATTAAGAAATAGATTCAACGATGTATTTTTATTTCCTCTTTACAAATTTGTAAATTTTCTTTCTCGCATTTATTGTTTGCCATTAATCTGACAAAATTTGTAACATTGATGAAATTCATTAGGCACAAAATTCGAGCGGTAATAAACGCACCTCATTTTATCAATAAGTTAATTACGGTAATTTCATTTGATAAGTAGAATTCATACTATTCCATCTTTCTCTATATTTTTTCGCCGCCGATTTTCATAAATTCCAAAATATCCAGCAATAAAAACAAGAGAAGAAGTGATATTTCTCAGGATCAATTTTCAATAATAAATATTAATTATTACATTATTATACATTTGTATAAATTAAATGTTAGCGCTTTTAAGAAAATAACCTCTTCTTCCTGAATATTTCAAATAATACATTTTAATAATACATATCATATTTTTAAATTATTTGTCATTTGTTTCTGTTTAACAAAACCAAATTAGAATGCTCGCTGGAATATTTCTAATCAAGCATGTAACTGTATAGTAAGAAGAATTTACCTATTGTCTTAAAAAGAGACGATTGCAAATAAATAAATCGGAGTTAAAAAAAAAAAAAAATAGTTTCTGTAGTACACATAGACAGAAAGCATGTAGAAACATTTTATTTTTTTCTACAAGACTGCGCCAAAAGAAATTTATTGATCCCCGCTTCAAAATGCAGGCGTCCAATGAATGTTGAATGATAAAACCGCATTCGCTATTGATTCTGTATATAAATGTAATTTTTAAAATAAAATGTCAACGTGACAAAACTGCAGGCCATGAGCTCAGATTTGAATATAAGAACACGTACTTCAATATTGCCCTAATGATCCATTGTTGCTATCTAAAATTGACTATGCTTATTATATAATTGGAAATAACATGCGGAGTAACAACATGTAAATAACGACCTCGCCATTAACCGATTAATGAAGCCAAGAAATGCTTAAGCACACGATTAAAAGCACCAGTCACGCAACAGGGCGCTCAGGGTTTCGCACTTTATTTCGAGGTTTTTAGGCAAAATGTATATATATATGCAATAAAATGTATATGAAAATTGAAAAATTGTATTAGCCATTCTCAAATAAATATCTCGTATACTGAAGATAATTGCCCTAATATATTCTGCATTGCGGATCATGCAGTAGATAACCTATACTATATCTGCTCTTTATACATTTCAAGTTGAAAAAGTAATCAAAATGGATGTTTTTAAAACGTTGTCGTTGTTTCGGCTTCAATGAGATTCTGAATACATGTAATATAAAAACATTAGTTATCATTGTCACGTCATTTTTAATAATATTAATCAGATTAAAAAAAATTTGCAGCGCAAAATTGTCCTTTTTTGTGTGATTTGTGCGAACGTTCGGAGTGGTTTAAATCAAGTACTCCTTCTGCTCCTGCAGTGACAAAGTATTGCGGGCGCAAAATGTAATTATTCGTCCTATTACGAAAAATACTATCCACTAATTTTCGTGAAATATTTCTGTCTAAAACTCTTTTTATTTATTTTTTTTTTTTTTAACAAATGAGGAATTTCATTGGTCCTCAAATCAAATTCATTCAACTTTTTACGTGACATGAACATATTGTAGGCAATAATTTATTAAGTGTCGAAAGCGATGTAATAAACAAATTGTTAATGACGGGTTCAGGATTCTTGCGACTATTAGAACATGAAGATCTTATGTAATATAGTATATAGATAAAGGATTTCCTTAGATAAAAACAATTTATTTATTTTTTAATATTATACACTGAAAAAAAATTTGTTATTTTCAATAGTAAATATATTTACTTGAATTAAGAAAATGTTTCCTTCTTTTTAGTAAATCTTGCTTAATTCAAGAAAATCTGTTCTTAATTCAAGTAAATATTTACTTGCTACTATATTCAAGTAAAAATTTACTTGAAAATAACAATTTTTTTTCAGTGTATAAGCGTATATTGTAGACTTCGAGGAATCGTTTCAAGAAAAGTAATCAATCTATTGAATACATAAGATACACTGTTAAAAAGAAAACTCGTTGGATTCTAACTGGAATCTACAAGAATTCATCTGGGTTCACGTAAAATGTATAGTCCATCCAGTATGGATGATCAAAACAGAGCTCGATATTGTTATTTTATATCGTATATTTGCATATATGCTATTAATTTATTTTTATTTTGTCGACAATCGTATTTTCTAATTTAGTCGAAGAGTCCGTTCATGTGAGTGAGGCAACGAACTTGATATGCAGCCTAATATGCCACCGTATTTATAAGATCATAAAGTACAATACGTGCTAACAGTCAAATTCCAATACAAATTTTGGAGACATGCAATATATTTCTAACCATGAAAGTTTCCAATTCTATATATATATATATTTCATTTTTAGGGCATCCGAGGGTGGACTTGCGCCAGATGCAGGTGCAGGTGCAGGCAGCGATGGAATCGTCGGTGGTCCCAGAACGCCCCAGCAGATTGCCTCGCAGAAGCGGTTGCAGCAGACGCAAGCTCAGGTCGACGAGGTCGTCGACATTATGAAAACAAACGTCGAAAAGGTCCTAGAGCGTGATCAGAAGCTCTCGGAACTCGACGACAGAGCTGGTAAGACCTTTTTTATAGATAAGGAGCACTTTAATCAGATATTTGTTTAAACTTTACGAATCATAACAGATGACAACAAAACCAGGGAGATTGATGAACATGATACGTGTGATATAATACGAATTACGGAAAAGAGATTAAAATTTAAGGAAAAGCTTCAAAATTGTAAAAGTCATATTCCACTTACTCCAAAAGCTATAATTTTAGGCAGTATGAAATGTTGAATGACACGATACGAAAGTATTGGGCAATTGGGCCAGAAAAGTGTAAAGCTTAAGTTTCGACTTAATTCAGATCAAAAATGGAAAACAATAAATATTTCGAATGTTTCGAGATGGTGTCAGTTTCTTACAAGATCTGAGTAATGATTTCGTGTACCACCCGAGTCATCGGATTCACTGTTTCAAAGAATGAATTTTTAATGCAATTAGCGTATTAAAATTTGTTTCAATTGCTATTAAAATAAATAGAATCCTATAATAAAGTGTTATTTTGTAAAAGTAAAATAGTCAAGCTGCCAATAATTAGAGTTCAGAAATTTTGCGTTCAATTGAAAGTCGGAAAAAAAATAAAGATCTATTACAGCTCCATCGTAGAAAAAACAAACGAGTAAGTCGAATATTGCATTTTGTGGAATTAAAAGAAAAGAAAAATGTTTACCTCCTGATAAGACTTAGTCGAATGAAATCTCACCTCCGTCATAAAAGTGAGTTATTTTCGACGGATAACCACCGATATCCTGCTCTAGTAATTGATCCGATGTGGGTCGCTTGCAGTCTCCAGCTTATATCAATAATTGGCACAGAGGGAAGAAGGAGAAACTAGTATAATTGAATTGGTACTAAGTTATTGGAAATTGAAGCGAGCTAGTTAGCACCTTCTGGAAATATTTACTTCTTGTGTGCTTTTTTTTTAAATATAAACTTCATAGACAGGTTTCACGAAGCGTTTCAATCATTCCTCCTCTCGCAATCTGAATCGGCGTCAATTCAAATATTTATATTTATTTTCAGCCAGCATGTTATATAATTTACTTCATCGAGAGGTGCCTTTGCATTGAAACTTCAGAGAAATATTCTTTTTCATCCATTATATATCTTGCGACTATTCGTATTAAACGTAAAATACGGAAAAAATATTATTTTTATATATGCGTTCGGTTTTTAATTATTTCCGATAAACAAATTATAATTGGAAAGTTCTAAATAGAAAGTCATTCATTCTAAAATTATATTTTAATTATTACGTAAAAGCGGTATGTTCAATAATAATAAGCGGTGATGTTTACGTAAATATAAGAAGTTGTTTTTTTATTTCTCGAGTTTAAATATAAAATCTTTGGATATAAAGTAGAATTTTTTTTTAAACGTTTGCAAATGACAGAATAATTAATGTACATATATATATTAGATTATATTTTCACCTGCAAAGCAAAAAACTGATTCTTTTGTTATACTAGATGCACTGCAACAAGGAGCGTCGCAATTCGAACAGCAAGCTGGAAAACTAAAAAGAAAGTTCTGGCTTCAAAATTTAAAGGTAAGGCTTTTATTTTATCTTTATAATAACGTAAAACACATCGATATATAGTTTTCATCAAATTTAGTCTATCCCCGATATTCCTGGTTTGCAAGTGGAGAAAATAATTTGTTAAATTCACAAATTCTAATTTATTTACCAAATTTTGAACATACTTGCCTGCAATATTATAATCTATTATTGTAAATGGTAAAATGGTAAAGTTAAGATTTATCAATTTTTAAGCATCTTTAACTTTTATGTCAATTAATTTTTACCTCCAGAATGCCACTATATCGAAATGTTTTAAGAATGATATCTTTTTATACCTCAAGAATATCCTGGAAATAAGTAATAATAATATTGCACATATATGTTGTCAGAATTTGAAAAGGACAAACATTATGAGGCACTCTGGAAAAGCATGTGTCTAAAATAAATATATCATTTTTGTGTGAGTAATCATTGTCAACGACCGGTAAAAAAAAGTTTATGGGAACCAAAATCATTGCAATTTTCGTTGACTTTTCATGACCTTCTTTTACTAAATTTGAATTTTCGTTAATCGATTTTAAGCTGAAATTCCATTTGAAAATTTTACTGGTCAAATGAATTAAAATTTTCTACTCTAAACCCGTACAACTTCACCATCGTTACCAAAATAACATCTAAATTTATTTGTTACACAAAAAGGTCATATTCAAGCAATTAATAATTCTTATTTTTTACAGATGATGATAATTATGGGGGTCATTGGACTTATTATATTGGCCATCATTGTTGGTAAGTAAATGATATTCGTTCATTTTGAAAGCTATTTGTAAACCGTCACATAAATGTTTAATGTGAAAAATTGAGTGTTACGTGTACGTCGATGTACCTCGCCGTACTTCCCCATGAAGAATTCAGGTTTACAGTAGAGTACAAAGATGATGTTCCTTTTTCCTCAAGCTAGTCGATGATGAAATTTAAAAAATAAATCCTGCAATTTTGTTTAATATTTGTTGCAATATTTGTTCATCCGTGTTGAGTGTAACGTAACACATGTATTGTTTCCCAATTCAGAGTGAGTCACTGTAGTTGCACAATTGATTACATTTTTGGAAGAACGTTCATTCGTCGGTAATTGATTATTTGTGATTATGTATACTTTTTATCTGAGGCGGGAAGCAAAGTATAATTGTGGCAAGGCTGATGGTGCATCTCGGATAATAAAGAATTGCGATATGAGAGATGCAACGCACGCTTATCCACCAATTTTCTCGTCAAAGTTGTATACCATATTTATGTTTGCCACAACCTGTAATAAAAATGCCCCTACGTTACACCAGTAAAGAAAAACGACTGATATCCATGAAGACGATTGACGCTGCGACAAATTTATTGTTCTTATTTGATATAATTAACTTTTGACATAAAAGCAAATGAAAACTGTAAAATTAGTAATGACTGTATTGATTTAATACTATAGCCAATGAAAAATTGAGTTAAAATTGAGAAATGTTCTTATATTATCATTGGAAAAATTAATTTATTTCACAACTTAAATATAGGAAATGGTAATTCTCGTTCAATAAATTAAATATTATTGCACGATGTGAAGATGGTGTTATCAAAATATAAAACATTTGGTGACAAATGCATATATATGTTGATCGTTTCAAAATCATCTCATCTCCAGCACGTGCATAGAAAACGAAAAGAAGTGAAAAGAATCCAGATTTACTTCCTTGTTGTTTCATTACATATTTAATACAGTCTCATTTTTTTTTAAATCTGTCAGTATGTATTAGTTGAAATATTCATTGTTTTTCATATTCAGGAAATTTCTAGTGTTCACTATTTCGAATGATCCATGAATTGTATTTCTTTTTTTAACAATGATGCAAATTAATATAAATGCATATATAGAATCTGCATCTACACAGATTGCATTCAATGATTGAAATTCTTTTATTACGTAAACCTTTTATTCAACTGTAGCTAATAGTGTTTAATCAACGGTCATCGCAGAAAAGAAAAAAGAATTTGTAAACTAATGAAATAAATAATTGAATCCCGCGGCGGAATTCCTCAAATTCTTTCGACTGGTTTTTTTATATTAAAATAAAACTTGAAAAAAGGACAGTAAATGCCAAGCAATGAAGATTTTAATTATTTTACTGCAATGAAATACTTGATTCCTTTTGAATGTGTATTATGATGATTTATACATACAAAGATAGATATCCGGAGAGGCGGAACAAAAAATAATCAAGCGTATCCGGAGAGGCAGATCATTTTTTTGCAAACAAGCTCTAAAGATGCAATTGTTATAAAAAAAAATGTACATGTGGTAATAACATTTTTTTAACTGTTAAGGGAGACACCCATATGGGGAAGCAAAGGTTTCGTCAAATGCATTTTACAAAAATTCAACTGATTTTATTTTTATTTTAATACCTAATTTGTCGCAACTTATATTGTTCAAAGTCTTATCAATTCTCAAATTCTTACAGCTGAATGAAGGGGCGTCTTTTTATTACAGGCTGTCAAAAACATTTACGGAGCGTATACCGATTTCTTGTAAATACATTTAGAATAAAAAATATAATATTCAGTTGCGGAATATAAAGTGTAGATGCTGATTTATCATTCAGTGATCAATAAAGCGCAGAGAAGCGCTTTTTCTTAATGTTCCGTTAAAAAAACATGCTGGGCCAAACATCGGGGTTGAAAGGCTAGCGTACAGTTGCGATGTACAAAGAAGTTTGAAAAGAGATTATTGCTTTGACTACTTTCACGACACGAAAAAGTCTATGTACTTGTTTGATGTCAAACAATCACAAAATCTTGCTTAGCAAAACTAAATCGTCTAACGTGTAACTTTCTGTGTTTCTCTTTTCGTCTAGCAAAATTCATGTAGGCGCGCTGATTGATGGAAGCGATTTGTGTGTGAGTGAGTCAGGTAGCAAACGCGATATTGTGTCTCTTTCTGTGTAGGCTGTTTTGTACCTGTATTTCTATAAATCTTCATAAAGTGGTTAATCCATTCGTTGATACATACTTTTTCTCATATCTTAGGAATCGTTGAATCGATGTAATACTGTATCTGTCCTCTATCATAGACTCATTGATGTATTCTATCGCTGTCTACTTGTATACGAACTTTTAATTACAAATCACAGCCCTGCTTACAACTGAAATCTGTGCCACGATCTAGAATCTACTCACTCAGGCATTTACGTGGCACTGAAAATAATTTGTTCGTGCCTTCAACATAAAAGTGTAATTTCAAAAAAAGAGCTTGAAAACTACTTACTTGCTGCAAAAAAACTCAGTATCACAATTGGTATATATTCGTCGTAAATGCTTGAAACATTTTTGCATGAGATAGATTGACATACAAATGAATTACAAGCTTCTCAGTACAATAATACTTAAAACACATTCAAAATTGCATTTAGTGGACAACATAAATCTACGCGTATTAATCAATTGCAACGTTGGATTACCATAATTAAAATTGATTTTTGTTTGTTTTTTTTTTTTTTTTTTTTTTTTTTAATTGGGATTATTGTTGTCAGGGCAACGCAGACTACCGGAACCGGAACAAAAAAAAACTAAAACTGATTTCAGTAAAATGCAGCTAAAATGTGTAGTGTTTACACTTAACGTAACGTCATTTTATTATTTCGTACGTGAAAGTTAAACCTTAGTCTATTTTAATATTTCTAACAATTATGTTAGTTGTCATACAATGTACAGGAACATTATTAATTGGAATGAAATGAAACGTAGGTTACTTTTCAAGATGGCGCTAAATCGATATTTATGCCACATCTTACTTTAAACTGCCTAAACTGTTGTTATGTGTCTGTCTGTTGTAATAAATTCGCTTCTCTTTCGAAGCTAGTCCCAGGGTTACAAAAATGTACCGCTTTGACGAACTTGAGCTTGAATGATTTCACAAAAGTTTTTGAATATACATCATAACAAAATATTACGTAAGGATTAATGGCGTTATTAATAGTACATTGGTAAAAGATGTCACATTTCAAATTGGTCAAAACGGTCAAAGCAGCAAAACACAAATATGAACAAGACCTCCAACAAATTTACAACAAGACTAACAATACCTTAGGATTATTTGGGGGGCTTAAGGAATATACAATACGAAACTCTGTTATATTAATTTCTCTACTCATGAACCTTTCAACTGTACTCTACACTATACGGTAAGCTATGAACTTTACCCTCTCATTCCTAACTCTTACAACTATATTTTCTCCATTCATTCTTCCATCTTATACTTTGTATTATCTAAGATACAACATGTAAAAGGATTTAAATCAGCGCACTGCAAATTTTTCTATCAGCATTTATAATTATTGAAAGGAAATCGCTGTTTATGACTTATTTCTAAAAGAAGAAGACAAGCGTCCTTTTCAAATTGTGACCCCGGTTCCCTTCAAAATTTTGATTAAAATGATTTCTGTATAGAAAATGATCGACCGATTCAATTATTTGTATAGTATCAACTTCAAAATTTTGTAATTTTTAATCACAATTTTTTTGGCGACATTATTTTTACATCATGGCGGATTTGTAAAGTTTTATCCAGAAACTAATTCTACGAAAAACAATCTAAATTAACATGTGAACGTGTTTTCTATTTTATACTGATGTTATAATACTTTTCTTCTCAACTTACCCGAATACAGTTTTCTATATTCTAATACTAAACATGCCAAAAATTTATACTTAATACTCAGTCCTTTATTCCACCACTGATCAGTACTGGGACAAACTTCATAGTTTGAGAATGGCATTATGTAATGAGTGTTGAATAAAAGTATGAAAATATATGGTCGAATTACTTGTCAATATTGTAATATCCTAGTGTTTTGAATGCGCAGCAACCGGCATGGCTTTCAATTCAAGTGCATGATGCAAAATTTGATATATATATATATATACATATACATATGTAAATATCTAGAATGTAATTATATTGATATTATTTGAATTACCGTATGGATTTATAAATATAGAGATTTACTCGAAAAGATTAATCTTTTTTGTATTTTAGAAGAAATCCCACGCTGATTCAATTAATATCGCTTAGGTTGAAGTTACACTACTATAATAATTAATCTACACTCGTTACCTTTTTAAATCCGAAACGAACAAGTATTTTAATCTAAATTCAAGCGTACATTGTTAGTATAATACCATTTGCAGAGAAGTTAAAAAAAATCTATTTAAAGAATGACACATTGGAATCCTTAATTGTTCACCTATTTCTATCAGATCGTATGAGTGATCCCCTATAACATATTTCATTTCCAAGTTTTTAAAAACTCTTCACTGATGTCTGCTCTGCATTCATATTAAATTTATACGTTCGCTTCAATAAAACTGGAATTTTTAAAAATGTATTATTTTATAGAATAGAGCATTTCAAATTAAATGACGCTACTTATTAGTTTGACACAATTCTATGAAAAAAATGCCAAACGAAGAATTCATGACACTGAAAAGATGTTAAAAAATTTTAAAAACAAGTGAAGATTAAATGACTGCCCGGCACAAAGCGAATAGAAAGAAATATATATATATATATATTATATATTCTAGACAGAGATGAATTAAAATTCGTCACGATTAACAAAGTTAATTACAAACCCCATTAAAGTTGTCGAAGTCCGAAAAGTCACAAAAGATGATGAAATTTGAAAAATCGCAAGAAGAACCGAGATAGATTACGAAAGTTAAGAAAACGATGAAATGTCTAGAAAGATGAAAAATAAATCTAAACATTAAAAAAAAAGGAATACGAGAAAAATACATACATTATCGATATACAAAAAAAAAACATTTCTTAAACCAATGTTAATAATTTAATTGATACCTGTAAGTGTGACTAATTGTAAATGTTTATCATAAATTCTCAATTCTCTATTTCGATATGTTGTTGTGAATTATTGACTCCAATTAAAAATCAAAGTATTTTATTGACGTGTATACGCTTGAATGAAGAGTAAAAATTCTGTATGCTCCGGAATTCATAGACTATTCACAATCCGTCATATAAAAATTGGTCTTTAGAAAGATTTAGTTGAAACAGTTCTCTTTTATCGATAGAGATAGAAATTTACTTCACATTGCATGTATCAATTTTTATAATTAGTTGAAACTGATGGACAACACTACTTCGAATATCAGATCGACAGCAATAACTGCATGCCAATAAACATTAACGAACACGAAATTACGAAAAATCCATCGTAATGATAGTAATGAAATTACCATCTTAAATTTGTGGATGTACGTTATTTTCAGCGTGTAGCACCGGGGGAAGCGACTCGCAAAAGTAAACTCATTTCGGGATCACCAAAAAAAGGAGGGAGAGAAAGCAAGCGAGAGGATGGGCCGAACGAACCAAAAAAATAAAACAAAAAACGAGTAAAATGGACGGATCATCGATAAGTCATACGTATCTAATTCAAAGTTTCCTGGATTTTCCAATCAATGAGCTGCTCCGCAAAGAATTTTCATCAACGAACCCATCGGCTGTGCCCAGTCTATAAAAACAAAAAAAAAAAAAACAAAAAAGAGTAAAAACTAATAAGCATCGCTATATATAGATTGATGGGGGTTCGATGTTACGTGCGAAATGTCTCAAGAACACGGATCGCGTCGTTGTTTCCACTCGTGTTCGTCTTGATCCTGTATTTCCGCCCTCTAATCGATAAAATTGACATCACAGAGTCCTCAAAAACATAACACCATCCGTACAATGATCGAGAAGAATACCTAAAGATTAGAAAAGGTTATTGGCCACGAGCGAATGAAGAAATGTCCAGAAGTTAACAAAAGTCAAGAAGAACTAATGAGAAAAGGAGTGCAAGCCCCTACAGGATGTTCGTAAAAGTCTGATCAGTTCCGACGAAGGCCGAATAAGGTTTTATCAAATCGAAGTTGCCTGAATTCTCGTGGATTTGCAGTTAAATTTGGAGCCTGCCCTTCTGGGACGTGCGATAGATTGCCGACGCTCGCCCGATTGTACATAAATAAAATCATTTGTTCACGCAGAAGATCCTCCGATTATGCTCCTCGGCTGGACGCGCATTTTGCGAATGATGCATATATACCTTGCTGCCCTCCCCCTCCCCACTTCGGCCCTACGTAAGAAATGACGTGAACGACGCTGTATTTGTAGTTTCGAGTAATTGTTGTAACGCACTGTTGTAGCGAGTACACGCGCTTATTATTTGTTCGCATTAACGAAATCGGTACAAAAACAGGCGTGTGTACACGCAGTGGACTCTCTTTCGTCGCAACCGATTGCCAATTTTACGAACAACGTGTATGATAGAGCGTTTAAGTTGAAATATATCTAGGTATGTTTTAAGTCTTAAAAATTATCTACCAATGTTATATATTATATATACATACATGTTAATAATATACAATAATGATAATTATTATAACGTAACAACAATAATGAAATGATAATACTATTAGGAATATAACGGAACGGAAGCCGTTTGTCCGTGCATGTACGTTCATTAGATGATGTTCAGTGTATAAAGGGAAGGCAGTTATATTTCCATGAGTGACTTAATGACCGACATTTTTCCAGACAATGTTGTATCACATAGGTTGCTTAGCTAAATAGTCACGGGACTTTGTCAATGTCGAAGTATAAAAAAGCCATCTGCGAATAATCGAAACCCGACGTGCACGCTTCCCACGAAACGACATACGACCTTCAGAAGTTCGCTATTCGGAACTCATATCGAACAATCATCGTCAAACGCAGCGCGTAAAAATAAACGCATATGACATGCTTGGGCAGTATATGCTATATGCTATTTCCCAACATCCTGGACAAGCGGTCGAATCGGCGAAACATCTTGCAGTTTTTAGGGAATGTAAGGGTCAGCTTCGAAAGTCTGTTAAGTACATGTAAATTAGGAAAGAATAAATCTGAGTTTGCCTGCAGTCAATCTTAGTATCGTTTCCAGTGAATTTCAAGAAATTAACTCTAGTTTCTCACCACGAATTCTATTTTGACTGTACTTCGATATTCGGACCTTATCAGCTGTTGCCATGTTTCTACTACAGCGACCCCTGTCTTCTTTTTACGCCTCCAAAAGAATGGCTCTTTGTCTCATTTCATCTCTTACATTCTTTATGTCTTAAATACAGTGTATGATGTTGTCTATTACTAATTCAGTAAAACGGCAGGATCTTATAAAGCAAGGACCACTGTAATTGAGCACCTTATAGGTCAGTTTGGTTTTCATACCCATGTTATAGGACGATTTGTTATATCAACTGAGGCTATATATCTTACACTGAGTTTGTTACGAAAAGGGGATCAGTTAATAAGTGGTCAAACAATCGTCCGTTAAAGGATGACATACTATACTCTAAGCTACGAATTCCTAAAGATCAATGTGGTCGAGACACCTATTTGATGCGTATACTTGCGATCAATGATTCTTTTTCCTTTCTCTCCGTTGTTCTTGACACTATTAAAGAACAAAATTTCGATCGCCAATAACGAAACACCCTACACGGTATCGGAAAAAAAAGTTCACGTTGAAATGCCAGTCCGATAAATGAAAAATTTCATCTTGGAAACTTCTGAACTGTCACACGGACAGCTGTAAACAACGATTCTATCTAAGCTTTCTGACAGGACACCTTAACACCAGTGAACAGAATCGGTGACTTTGAAATAACCTCAATAAATATAACAATACACCCGGCACGGTATTCCATAATTAACAATTGTCAGTTAAACCGATATTCATGTACCAGACCCCAGACCCTACTTGTCCATAATTTGATTCAGGCGCTTTTGTCATCTGAAGTCATCAGTTGTTACTGACAGCTTTGGGTGTACTATTATAATTTGATTTCTGTGATTTGTCGCTAAGCAATATTCGATGGAAAACGCGGATTCGGTCAAATTGGCAGTCGGCTACGGTAATCTCGTAATTAAACATAAATGTGCCTATTCCTGGACAAGTCTTACTTTGATTTGATGAAATTTTTCTTTAATCCTGAGAACTTGGACGGATACTGCATTCATCTGTAATGACATTAGTCTCATCTCGTGTTAATTATCAAAGCAAGGTTTTCATTTTTACTTATTACGAAATGAAATCGTGAGCAGGACCATATCCGAATAACGTGACCCGTTTTCATTGCGGAAATTGCTACATACAACTTTTGCCTCGCCAGCCCGCTTCACCAAGTATTCAACGAAAATTACATAAAAAAGAGAAATGAATTTAAGGCATTTTAAATAGGTGTGAGGAGGAATGATTGTTGCGCATCATCTAGCAGTCGAACATCATATAAACGAAATCACAGCCTGTAATATACACACACGTATGTGTGTGTGTGTGTGTGTGTGTGTGTGTGTGTGTGTGCGTGCGTGCGTGTGTGTGTGTGTGAGTGTGTGTGTGTGCGCGTGCGTGTGTCTAAAAAATGAATTGTTAGATGCGTCACGGTTACCATACTTTAATTATGGCCAAGGTGTGGTGCTTTCAAACGATATGACGTTTAATAAAATGCAAATGACCTACAAGGAAAACGACGCTCATATAATATACAAGAGTTTGTCCCAAAATAACAATGGTAGTATGAAATTAAAGACCCTATCTTCAATGGCATGTTCTTTAGTCGTTTTCTTTTTTAATGAGAATTATTTTTAAGATTCGCTTTTATTTCAATCTTGACATCTTTTATATTTTATCTTATTTAATAATGAGATAGTCATGGCTAGGATAGTCAGGACAAAATCTAACCATTTAGAAAGTAACGTATCTAACTACAACTTGCAGTTATCGATGCGATGTGGGATGTTAATTGTCGCGTACGTATAGTAAGAAAAACTTCACACCTATCTAGGTAAGGCATCATCTTTGATGATTTGACTGTGCACGGTATACGATTACTTTTTAATGCATGTTTTTCTCAACTTTTCAATCAATCAATATTTGTTACTTTTTACAGGTTACCTCAGCATAAATATGTTATTTTGACTAAGTACTAAAATTTCTTATAAAATTTCTATATTCAAGATGTACCAGAACTCATGAGTAAAAACTTTATGTTCGTATTTTATAGGGAAACACGAGCTAAAGTAAACACATTGTCCGATGCTTAAATCCACAGAATTAAGATATGCAGATTTTAATCGCTAAGCTTCAAGCCAAATTAAACACGACATTTGAGTTCTAGGACACCTTGTGCATAATACAAAATAAATCAATTTTTAAAAGAAATATAGTCGTGTATTAATATATGGTAATACGAAACGGAATATGTATAAAGTATAATACAACATGACAGACATACAACAACGTTCAAATTCAAAAACATGAAAGATTTAATTTTACCCACAATACACCGTACAATATATTCGTTGTTCAGACCAAAATACAACCAACTCGTACTAAAACCTCATGAATTACCCTAAAACGAGCAGTAATAATATTTAGACCGACCCCTATTACATCTGCAACAAATGTTTTATAAATATTTTGTCTATATATACTCGTGAATTTATTTTTTATTCATAGCACACAACATACACTCATATATGTATATATATATATATATATAGTGCACAGCTGGTAAGCTATATTGTAGGAAGAGATACTTCCCGCAATTTTAAGCAAAAAAGGCTGGTAGAAAAATTGAATCGGATTGCTAATTAATTGTGGCGATTTATTTTTAGTTTGCCCTTGCGGACTACGCTAATCAACCAATATGAGTGGCTAAATTAAAGGCGCATGCTAAAAATAATTCGCTATATTTAGACAACAATCAAATTTTGATCGTTTTTTGCATGAAAGTGTGTAAAGAGTCACACTAACGTGCATTATTGTTAATTATTTTTTAGGCACTATATATATATATATGTGTGTGTGTATGTATGTGTATCTACGTATATGTACGTATGTAAAACTCATTAAACAGTAAGTAGCATATATATATATATATGTGTTTTAATGATAAATCTGCACAACCTGTCTTTTAACTCTATTACATGCTAAGTTTGTCTTGCACACAAATATGTCAAGGTATTAGAATATTTTTGGCAAATACGAAATTATATTTGTATACAATTTTCTTTGGTTGATGTACGTGTTCGTGAAATTTATGAATAAATTACATATATTTAATAATTATTAACATGAAAAAATTACATACTTTGTATGAATCGTTGAAAATTTTATAACCGATAACAAGAAATACTGAATTTTTGCCTGCATTTATGAATTAAAAATGAATGTTAAATTTTAATAGTTATTTCGCGAGATATTCAGGTGTGTCCATTCTTTTGGGACACCTTGTGTATTACACCTGTAATATATGTATATGTATTTCGTAATTTTTTTTCTTGCAATGAATCAATTTTATACTGTTCCGAAAAAAAAATTGCAATGGATCATCAATCAGTGACTATATTCACAGATAATCAGTGAATTTTTACGCCTTCAAATTGAGAGAGATAATTTAATTTTTTATCATAAATATTGAAACTCCCTACTGACTTTTTACACATTTACACTTTTGACATTTTATAAAGGATGATATAGTGCATATAAAATGGGCAGGAAAAGCCACGTTTCGTATTTTTTGATATATTATCTCAATTTTAATATACATATACTTTGGAATATAACCAATAAAATAAATCGTTACCTACTGAAGCTAATCTTTTGCAAACTAATATTTTATTATTTTCCATAAAAAATACTGTTTTTTATGAAATTCACCATTATTTCTTAAATTTTATTTTTTCTCCATTTACTTTCGCCGCTAAAGTAATTTTGTATATAGCGTTACATAAATAATATGACCAATTAATAGGAGATCTTTAAAATTCTTTGCTGGGTAGTGTAATCTTAATTATAAAAAATGTATACTTTTAAACCTGAGAATTGAATAGTATAACTTGCTTGACACTTCAAGTCACGACAAAGAAAAATGTAAGGAATCCCCGAAGACCAATTTTCACGTTTTAATATATAACGGTGTCCCCCTCCACCAGCACAAGAATTACTATTCTAATCAATTCGAATGTTTCGCAGCGAAATTCATGCCGGACACACCACCGCAGCAACAGCAACCGCCAATAATGCAATATCCACCACCTCCACCAATGCCAGGACCACCGGCGGGTGCCACAGCTGCACCCACTGCGACAACGGGTAAACGATCAGTTCGTTCTGCAATCCTGGATACCATCCACAATGTTCAACTCGTCATGTAATTTTTAATCATCAAGTTCTGGCCCACTAAATTCAAGAGCAGTCGCAACTTTTTTCAGGCTACGTGATGCGAATATGAATTAATATAGCTACAAGTCTATAATTTTGTTTAGTCATTTTAATCGAATCCCTGTATAGAAATTAAAATTTTCTGATCAAACCTATTCGGGATTCATGAGAAATTTAGTTTTAAATGAATTTATAATGAGCCCTTTTAATTCTGTAAGGATCACCGGGCATACATTCAGATAACACGCTTTGTAATTTTGATTTTAATACTTATTCTGTGAAATAACTTAATCAGTGCTCCAATAATAAAAAATAAAATGAAATACAAATGTCTTATCTGAGTTCTACTAATTAAAAAGATGTTTATTTTAAAAAATTTAGAACTTGTATTTCGAGTAAAAGCTTAACCAACTTATTTGATCGAATTGATCATTCGGAAGTTTCTAGGGATGTCAGCTCCTTCGACAGACACTCCATCTTATTACTTTGACTTCGTGTATATTGACATAGGTTTGAATTTTTATGAATGGATTTGAATAAAAAATTAAACATTTTCTTATTACGTCAATTTTCGTCAATTTTAAGCTAACGGAAAATTGCAGCGAATTTTAATATACGTTTCAATGACCGCAATAATGCATGAATAGCCCGAGAAAATAACGGGTTCATTAACTTGTAGACGTACATAACGCCAGAAGAAATTACTCCTCGTGTGAAGAGATGCAGCTTCCGGAGTATAATATGTAAATATTAAATTACACTGTGTCAATGTATAAGGTGGCAATGCCTATAGGTACACTACAATAATTATAAGTAAAATAAAATCGAATGTATAAGGTGGTAATGCCTATAGGTATTCTACAATAAATATAATTAAAATAAAGTCGAATGTTCCAGTGGAATAATAAAAGGTTGATCCTCGAAAAATAACGATATATAGGTATATGGATATTATTGACGAATACAACCAGTAAAGAGAAATACGTATGCAGATTGTTAATTTTATTAAATGAGTAATTGTATTAAATTGTAATGAACAAAATCTTAATGGGTGTATCGCAATATTTGGAAATATATGCTGATACAATGCTGCAACCTGGATCTATATAAGCACTTCATGTTTGCGTGATATATTCTCCTCTGAAGGTGAATTTGTTCTTGCAACATGTTCTATATAATTTATATAGTCAAAAGATTAATTAAATTCTTATATATGATATGCAGGAAAGACGACGATGTACATGAATAAATATAAGAATGGCGTCGACAAGGTACGACACTTAACATACGAAGGTGGCAAAATCTGGTCCAAAAACATCGATAATTAAGGGGTATGTTTCATTTGTTAGTAGATGTAATCCGACAATTGCGTTGAAATTGCGTAATCATATAAGAGAACGATACACTTAGTCGCGCTTGTAGCTTATGAATAAATAATAGCTATAGGGCTAAGCGAATGGAAAGCTTGTACTTATTGCGATCAATATTAATTGGTAAAGAACGATTTAATGATTGACGCACCGATATTTCAGTAAATTTATTGATTCCAAAGTTCAAGTCAGTTGTGTGCTAATAATTCTTGCAATTATTAGTGTTATTAATTCAAATTTATGTATAAAAGACATTTGAAAAATAATAAACAATATTCACTTTCATCTCGATGCCTATATTCATTTGCGGAATTAACTGGCACGGAAAATGCCAATTTGACTGGAAATTGCCTTCATCGTTTAAATATTCATTATAATATTACAGAGAAACCTATATATTGCCGTTATACATAAGCCTACACGTTATATAGATTTCAAATTAATATGATTATACTATTTAAACTTAACTTGAAGTCGTATGCCGACAATAAATTCTGAAGAGGGACAACATGATGGCCGAAACGTATTAAGTATTAATTAATTATTCAAGTCAAGAGACCGTATACCACCAATACAAATTATTAAAAAATTTATCAAATAACTTGAGTACTCTATTATATTTATATCTTCGACGTCCGGATTTTTTGCCGATAGTATTGCACATTCAGTAATTTGTTTATACAATTTTTGTAGAATGAAGTCTCAAGATATAATATCAACAATATCTAAATCACAAGTTGTAATACATTTTGATGGAATTTCCAAATTATTATATATCGTGATCCTTCAAATTTCCGTTACCAACATCTGAACGAAATCTGGAAAATTCCATTTATTCTGACAGAGTTCTTACATTTTCTGTGAGGGAAAATTGAAATAAACGTCCCCATATACTGAGCTAAATTTAATCGATAAATGTATCGATAAGTGTTTCATGAAACATTATTGATAAGAATTATCTAAAATCACCTCCCTGAATGATTATTTTCCCACCGAACGGTAGATCATTGTTCACTAAATGTCACTAATGTTCTGTCCATTACTTCAAGCGCTGATCTGGGTGCAGGTGCTTCATCTCATATAAAAACATCTGTTTTTGTTTTGTGTACTAATCCTTATTTTGATTGAATATTTGATGATGAATCTGTAGCGTACCGCTTAGTCCTCTAGAGGTTCGCTGCAAAAAGCGCGTACGCGAGCTTAGGAATCGATATTTTAGGCCCACCTCCAAAATCATTTTCAGGTAATAAATTTCTATTGGTTGTTACTGATTATTTCACAAGGTGGCCATAAGTCTTTGCTATTCCGAACCGTCAAACTTTAACGATTGTTGAAGTTTTAATTTCTCAAATTATCTCACGATTTAGGATTCCATTAGAAATTCATTCTGATCAAGGACCTGAATTAGAAGCGATTATATTCAGAGAAATATTAAATTTGCTAGGAATTTATAAAACTCGTACTACTCCTCTTCATCCTCAATCAAATGGTGTTGTTGAGCGATTAAATAGAACAATTTTAGAGTTTCTTTCAAAATTTGTTTCCAAACATCAAAAAGATTGGGATTCTTGGATT
>JAPYZR010001814.1:0-27435 GCA_030522945.1 Trichopria nigra
CCCAAACTTTGAAAAAAAGTTTCAATCTTTTTTTATTTATATTTTTATTGTTGAAAAGCTCTGTCGGTAACTGTTCTACTTTAGAACCACCTTAAACAACAATTCACGATCGGGTTTTTCGAGATTTCTTCTTTATCGGCTAAACTATATATAACAACTGAACGTGAACATATACATATATACACGCGCTCTCGCACACATGTACTCTCTCGAAACCACGGTCGTACTCGAAACCAAGTCGTTCTATATTGCTTGTTTCACCCCACGGAACAGAACCACAAAATGCGAAATACGGGCCGATTTTATTTCCAAAAGTTACGGTTTTTTACTCCTCGAACTCGATCCAAATAAAGTCTGGTACTTTGCATCCCCGTAGAATCACAGTAGTAGACCGTTTTTTCGCGATATCTGAATAAAACTGCTAAATGGCGACGAAAAGCGACTTCACATCGGCTGCAGCAGCGCCATTCGCTCGAATTGGCAAACAGCGGATCAACTGCAAACGTTAATAAATAAATAATTTTTGCCTTTTTTCGAAAATTTGCGGCTCTATTACTGTGAAAGTATGCATTTCATATGATCGCAGGAAGTGTCGGTAAAAGTTCTGCCTTAGAACCACCTTAATACCTATATATATGCGGAAATTTTTAGAATGCATACTTTCTTCGCGACTAGAATTAAAGCATTCATCTTAAAAATTAATGCGATTGGTTTTCATATTCACGAGCTATAGTATAATAGTATTCTTCTTTGAGACCTGGATCGTCACCCCCTTAACACCGTTTATATATACGGCGGCGGTCGGAGAGGTCGGAGATGTATAACCGATGTAACTATATAACAGCAGGTTTTCATGTGGCTGCATTCGATTTCATACCCCATGCATACACACACTGAAACTGAAATTGTGTCCATGTATACGATTGTATGGATTGTGCGCCACTAACTGTGTGTTCAAATATCACCTATCATCGCTTTCGCGGGTTCATCGCCATATATATGTATACAATATCCTTGATATAGGTGAGATTTGAGAATTGTACATAGTGTGTAAACTTTGAGCAAGCAGAATTTGTTGACTGCTGGTGGGCTGCTATATCACTGCTATTCCTGTTTCTTAAAAAATGCCGAGTCAAGAAGTCGCCACAACGAAAGTTGTGGTCCATCCGCTGGTCTTACTCAGCGTGGTGGATCATTTTAATCGAATGGGAAAAATTGGAAATCAGAAAAGAGTAGTTGGTGTACTTTTGGGTTGCTGGAGAGCCAAAGGAGTTTTGGACGTGTCAAATAGTTTTGCAGGTTAGGTTCGCTTTAATTTTGCTAAATTTCTTGTGTTAATTTATGCAATTATCAATTTTCTTTATTTTTATTAAATTATATTTCAAATTTTTGATATTTTGTATTGAATTTGCCAATATTAGGTTCCAAATTTTAAAATTAATACGAGTTATATTTTTCAACAGTTCCGTTCGATGAGGATGATAAAGACAAGTCTGTCTGGTTCCTCGACCATGATTACCTTGAAAATATGTATGGGATGTTCAAGAAAGTTAATGGTAAGTTTTGATATATTTTTGTTAATAATCAAAAAGTATGAAAACATTAACTGTATTTAATGAAAATGCTCGGGAAGCACATATCCATTGATAAAGGTGACATATGAGGTATTCGTTATAAATTGAAATTAAGTTAAATTATTATAATGAAATTAAAATCCATACAGAGTGAAGCAAGGTGAAGCAAAATTTTATTGAATATTTCATGTAAAGCATAAAATCTCTCACAAAATTCCGTTTAGAACCCCGAAATTAATAGTATAAAGGTAATACCTGTGAGTCATAAGCAATTCCTAAATTGGTGCCAAATGTAAAGTCTAATTTAAGACTATTTTTATTGAATATGGAGTTAAACAATAAAACTTGCTTTTAACTATGCTACTTTATTTAGACTAGGGTTGGATATAGTCTTTTGTTGAAAATTTTATGCTCAACAAAAATGGAGAACCATTTTGTTCTGTTTTCAATCCCTTTTAAAACAAAGCATTAACACGAAAAATTACCAATTTTTATAACTGAAACAATTTTATAAAAAAAGCTGTATAGACAATTTAACTATTAAAATTTTGTTTGGATATATTTGTAAATAAAAAAACTAGGCAAGATTTACTAAAACAAATTTTTATCTTCAATATCCTTGACATTTAATTACAATTTACTGACAGAATAATATTTGTTAATAATATTTGATATTACAAAAATATATCAATATTAGAATTATTTGACAACATTATCACAAAATAAGACTCATTGTTTTATTAAGTACTAAATTTTTTTTAAAGATAATAGTAAAAAGAAATGAGTCAAAGGATATAAAAGCATAATTTTCATATACTATTTCTGTAGTGAATAATTTTCCATAATCTGAAACATTATCTGCCAATTTTGATTCATTTGAAAATTAGGGAAAATACTTTTTGTATACCTATTTTCAATAAAACTATTAATTTTGTAAAAACAAGAATTTTTTTTTTTTTCTTTTCTTTTGAAAGGTGAAATTATGATTATGGAATATTGAAATATACAAAAATGCAATTTATACATAATATTTACATTAGATAATTGTGTTGGATTATTAGCAACCCGCAAATTTTTGTTATAACCGGACATTCAATTCATTAAATACATGCCGTTCTTGCAGCTCGTGAAAAAGTCGTAGGATGGTATCACACAGGTCCTAAATTACATCAAAACGATGTTGCTATCAACGAACTAATTAGAAGGTATTGCCCCAACTCTGTATTGGTAATAATTGATGCAGAGCCAAAGGATCTTGGACTTCCGACGGAAGCATATCAAGCTATTGAAGAAGTTCACGATGTATGTCCTATACTACTTTCTGAGATATTATTCAGTTTTCTTCCATTAAATACTTTATTTAAATTAATTTTTCAATTTTTGAAGTTTTGATTATTTCTAAAGTTGTATATTTTTAATTTAAATAACTAACATTATGAATTACAAATATTTTTTTGTTACATACGATATGTGCATTACAGGATGGCTCACCAACATCAAAAACATTTGAACACATACAAAGTGAAATTGGAGCAGAAGAAGCTGAAGAAGTTGGAGTCGAACATTTGCTCCGAGATATTAAAGATACTACTGTTGGAACACTCAGTCAGAGAGTTACAAATCAGCTTCTTGGCTTGAAAGGACTTCACGCACAAATTAGAGAAATAAGGGATTATCTTTGCCAGGTATGAACTGATATTTAATGTACCTATTATCAACATTTTAATTTTGATATTAATTTTAATAACAACATATTTAATTATTTTTATCAAAACATTTTTATTTTAGTAATTTAATTAATACATTTTTAATTCTGTTAAATATCAATGATAATTTGTTATAAAGTTGATAAATTTTGGTTAGTATATTCACGAAATTTATAATAAAAATATTATAACTTATTTTTAGGTTGGTAATGAAAAACTGCCAATAAATCATCAAATAATTTACCAACTTCAAGATATTTTCAACCTTCTTCCGGATATGACACAAAATACCTTTGTAGATTCACTATACGTTAAAACTAATGACCAGATGTTGGTGGTTTACCTGGCAGCGTTGGTCAGGTCCATCGTAGCATTACATAATTTAATCAATAATAAACTTACTAATCGAGATGCTGAAAAGAAGGAAACTGATAAGAAAGAAACTAAGAAAGATGAGAAAAAGGAAGAAGAGAAAAAGGATGAAAAGGAGAAACCTAAGGTGAAGTGATCAGTGTGAAATTCGTGATTGTAAAATCTATTCTTCACGTAGGTAATACTGTGTAATATAAAGAAACTAATGTGAATTCACTGGTAAAGTCAAAGTGTGTCATTTTGTACAGGAAACACTTTGTTACTAAAAAAGAAATCTGTGGCACTTGAAGTGCTATAAAGTGGCATAAATGCAGGAAATTTCACATTGAGAAAAATTTCAATTGTTCCAAACAAATAGTAATATTCAGCGAAATTTAATGATGTTAATACTCTATTTACAGTATGCAAGCATGTTGTAATGAGCAGAACTCTGAATTTCGAGATTTTCTCACCGTAATAACGTAAACTACTCAGTTTGTATTTCAACATAGAAATAGTCTCGGTTTCAATCATTGCATTTGCTGACTGATCGCAAACCAACAAGATTTGTTTGCATATAGTATTTTATATGAGAATTACAGAATTTCTATGTTTTTTGCATCGTCGGTAGGAGTATTTTATCATGAACCTAACCTAACCTGCTCAAGAAGAATTTGCTATTAATAAAAATCATAATATACTTAATTTTTTCATTATGTGCTTTGTCCAAAAATATATTGACAACTATTTCAGTTTCCGACGTAATTTTAATTATATATTATGTACATACACAAACACAGGTACATGCGAGGCTCACAGGCACTAGAACGCGCACGTAGCACGCATATATACGTATATATATATATATATATATATATATATATATATTACTATTGCTATTAATATTCATTCCAAGGCCCGACAGAACTTCTTAGAGCCTGAGTCCCTTTATTGCGCTTCTCTCTGCCTATTAGAACCGGTGAAGAATCTATCTTAAATATATTCATATTTATATAACGAGCAGACGCTAATATGTCTAATATTACAAAAAGTATGAAGTGTGTGGTCCATAAAGATTAGGTATAATGGAACACCGAACTAAAATTTAGATTCAAGCTTGAGTGTTTCATTGTACTCTGCCTCATGGAATGTATACTTTCGCCTGTTTTTCTATTTTTGGTAAAGATCAGTCGACCTTGTATGTACATATATTTTTTTTTTCTTTATAAATGTCTATAATAGGTACCTTATAAACAAATATGCCTCAGCGCAAAATATTGTCGACGAATAGTGGAATAAGGGCCGAGCATGATTCGAATAAGCTGTTCCAACAAATGGTTCGATATCAGTGTCATTGTAATGTTGAAAGTACCAGTTAAAATCGTTATCCTCTATTAATTTTGCACTTTGATCTAGTGAATTTAAATCATCTTTTTTCGAACTTGCTGGTTTCTCTAAATTGGTCTTGGCTACTTCCGCTGGGTGATCAACAGATGGTCCAAAGTAGGGTGATGGAACTTTGGTTATTGTTGGTCGTCCTAGGGGTCGAGAATGCCCTGATACTGATACAGGGAGCTGGCCACCAGGAACCAATAGAGCAGATAAGGCAGATGCTTCTAGGTTTCGTGGAACAAGAGTGGGTTTCAAAGTTTCTAGATACTCTAATGTCGTTGTTTTCATCACTGATGGATCATCCATTTGATCATTTGCTGATGGTGTTATTACTTTAACGTTTTCTTGACAAATATAATATTTTTATTAAATTTTGATAATTAATTAAAAAAGAAATTAACAGAAATTTAAAGAATTAATGAAATTAATCTTAAATTAAGTTACACATACCAAATGATATTTTTTCAGGTCCATCAACTGTTGCAATTGTAGAATTAGAAAACCCTTTGGGTCTATTTCTCTCATTCTGGGACATAGGAGTTCTTCTTTTATCTGTAAGCACATCCATGCTTGTAGTTACTGTTTCTTTTACTACTGCACTTTTCATAGTGTTAACAGTAGTACTTGTTACTGGGGTTGTCCACATTATTCTGCTAGACATTTCTTTACTGTTAGTGCCTGATTTTGAAGAATCTGACGGTAAAACTTCTTTTCTCTCTCCATCAAAATACTCAGTGGAAATTAACGATTCTTCTGCACCTGCTGGTACCATTATAGTTGAAGATGTGGTTCCCTTTGTACCTTTGTGAGAATCACGAATACTTGAAGTTGCTTGTAAATTAGAGGAAGTAGACAATTCCTCTTTATCTCGTGGTCCAACTTTGGATTTGTTACTCAAGGATCCACTAGTTCTATCTGTTTTTCCATGAGTGAAGTTTGAATACTTTGGTTTTCTTTCATCTAGCACTTTAATAACAGTGGCATTTGATCGTTTCGTGCTCTTTAAAGTTTCATTCTGTTTCATGTCATAATGCGGATCTGGAATAGGAACGAAACCTGAGTGCCCTTGGGGTAAAGGAATGAAGCCACCGCGATGAATCTCTGGTTCAGTAGGAGGATAGTTCCGATATCTTCCCACAACAGATCTCGCAGAATCCTCCTTTCGGCTGGCTTTTTTGGCACTATTCCCCCAAATATTAAAATTCAGGCTTGGCAATGGAACCCCAAAAAAGGTGAAACCTGAACTGCTTGGAGATGGTGGAATTCCTTGATTTGAGTGATCAGGAATTACTACGTTTTTTGAGCTGGAATTTTTTGTCGATGGCGTGGATTGCGAAAAATCAAGAATTTGAGATAATGGTTGCGGTGGAGAAGCAGATGAAGGCTCAATGGAAGAGGAGGATGGCAAGTTTGAAATGCCAGATAAATCACTGCCATTCTCAAAAACATAATCCTCATAGTCGTCATAGAGATAGTCGACCACGTGTGGTGGGATATTCGATGGCTTTTTCATATTCATCCATGCTGGCAGAGACGTTGAATTGTGTGCTAAACAAATAATTGACAGTAAATATTTTTAAAAACGAATTACATAAAATAATTTTTTATTAAAATGAAGATTCTATTCCACTCACAAATGCAAGTGATAATACTTTTTTACAAAAAATGACAAGTATATAATACTTCATCAAAAAAGAATTAAATGGAAAATGTACTTGGATAAAAAAGTTTTTGGATAAATACGGAATTATTTAAGATTGAAAAATAGGTATTGAAACTCATATAATAAATTATTTATAAACAATATTTATGGATTTAAATGTATTGAAGTATAGACATGAACTTACTACTTTTTTATAAGTGAGGACCTTTTTTTATGAATACCTTGCTAATGAAAATCAATTAAAACAAATCGAAAGAAATTGTAATTTTGAATTCAATAAATTTTTATTAATGAATAATATGAATAAACTGAAATAAATTATTTTAAATGACTACACCTTAATAACTGAAATAGATAAAAAAAAAAATTCATTTCTGATATAAAAGGAAAGAAATAAAATTTATTTAATTCCATACATGAATTTATCTCATTTTTAAAAAACGTGTTCATTATATTATGGTTGGATAAAAATGAATTGAAGGTGTTATTTCTATACTTTTCAATCTGGTTATAATTACTGTTTACGATACTATCCTAACTTTATACAGTATATAAACACCTCTAAGGACGTATATAGTGAATCGTAAAAGTTGGTAATAGTTAATACGTACACAAGGTTGAAGAAGAGTACGAAGTAACAGGTATAATTTCGGTTTCACACCCAGGATAAACAGGATCGATGTGTCTTCCGCGTTGACATTCTTGCTTTGAAAGTACTATGTCTTTAAATAAAGATCCATCAGCACATCTTGGACCAATCGCTGATGATTGGTGCAGCCACCCTCTCAGCCATAACATTCCACAAGAGCATGCTAGTGGATTGCCTACGATAATAATATAAGTTAAAAAAGAAACATTATTGTTATTAGTGAGTGAAAATTTCATATTTTTGGCTTTATTATGTTTTTACTGCAGTAATTTTTTTTTTTAAATAACAAATGGAAGTGGTAACATTTTCACTTCAACGATCGCATTTATTGCATTATCTCTCCCACATCTGGTCAATTTTCAATAGATTTTCATCCAGGTTTTTTTTTCGTAGTATCTTACCAAAAAAAAACCAGCACCTAATATTAAATGTAAACTTTCATTCTCTTTTAGAATGTGGCGTCAGAATTTATCTAAAATTAATGATTAAAAAATTATAAATAATTAATTCCAAAAAATTAAATGCGATTTTTTGACTGAAAAAAATTTTAGATCTAAATTTTTTATATGACACCGGTAATATATATACACATCCTTTTTTAGATACAGCACGCAGTGTTTTCGGATCCTAAATTTCAAGATATGTTCGGAATAAAAATATGTATATTTTTTTAATTTATTAAAACACTTTATCTGAAAAACTATAGAAGGAATACAGTGGAAGTTTATCACATTTTTGTGGCATTTTGGAATATTTGAATATATTTTATATTTAAATGAATTTATATAAAATTTAAACAAAATTCAAGTGTATTCTTTGATGAATTATTATATAATTAACTTATCTTGTTCTCTGTTATTTTATCCAAAAGTTGATAGTTTTCAAGGAAAAAAAAAGATATATATAATAACAATTTGCGATATTTTTTTTCCCAAAACTAATAACTTTTATGAATATAATTGTAGCGACACGGAGAAAAATTTTCATGTAAATGTTACCATACCAAATGGCATTTTGAGACAAATTGCAATTTTCATAATAAAAATTGGTATATGATGAATCGTAATTTTTCTGATGAAAGCCTGTCCTCAAAATTCCATCTGGTATGGTAAAATTTACAACACAATTTTTCTCCGTATATTTACCGTCAAATAATTGAAAATCAAAAAGTATAAAATGAATTGAAATATATAGCGAGAACTTTTTTCTCCCATAATAACGATATATAATAATAGATGGATATATGTGCATCAAGAAAAATGAATGGAAAATATTTTAGTTTTGATGAACATATTATAATTATGACAACTATATATATTTTATTACCTAATATTCTTAATTAAATAATCCCCAGCATCTTGTTCACTCCGTTATAACCCTTTCAAATTGGAGCAGCGAACGAGACATCTATTTTGCTGCTCCAAATTTTAGGATTCAAAAAATTTGTCAAGATCACATAATCCTCCACCAGTGCCAGAATAATTAACTTCGCCTTGACACTGCACTCTTAGATCTTTCACACATTGACGATACTCGCGTAATCGAAAATGGATTTAAATGGATTCAGAATTGAATGCATTTCATTTTTTTTAATTTTTTTGATTGAAATGTCTTATTATTATTATTATTATTATGGATTTATTATTATTTATGGATTTGCATTTTTTATTATATATGGATTTTATTTTTAAGATGGATTTTAATTCATATTTTATAGATAAACAAATTAAAATAGATAAAGAAATCCATTTTCGATTTATAGTTATATTTTTACGTATGAAAAATGCTATAGGGGATGAGAATTCGAGAGGTTGAAGCGAGTCGGAATAGACGTCGGATAAGTTATTTTCTCTCCGTTCTCGACATTATATATATTTATATAAGTTTTTGTTAAAAAATACAACAATGTGTTATAACTTTCTAATATAACATATATATTTTCTTGATGTTTGAGACCTGTACATTAAGGTCTTGGAATGTCAATCTCGATATAGCGAATACTCTTTTATATAGATAGTAAATTTTCGTCTACGCAAGAAGGACACATTTAATTCAACTATTACATTTCCCTTATAAAAATTTACCATTGAATGCCTTAATTTACTATATTCAACCCTAATAGTTTTTAATAGTGACACTACTATAGTTTTTAGTGGTGAATACTAGTTTTAGAAATAAATTAAGGCATTCAGTAGTAAATTCAATAGTAAAAGAATTAAGTTCTTACCTTCGATGTCTAAAACTGCGATGCTGGATCTAAGTTTTTTGAATGCATCTTCCGAAACTGACGTCATTCGATTACCTCTCAAGCTTAAAACCCTCAGCCGTGCCATCTCATCGAAAGGTGAACCGTGAATCGAGCAGATGTGGTTGTTGTCAATCTACGACAAATCATACAGTGTCTATTTGTAAGTTGTCCAGAGATTATATTGTTAAGATTTTAGTCATTAAAAAAGCCGATTATGATATATGCACAATCATGATGAAATTGTAGGAATAGTTATACTATTGGGTTTGATAAAAAAAATATGTTTATGTAATGAAAATTCATATATAGGATCCAAGTGGGAGTTTGTCTTGGAATTCCATGAAAATGTTTTTTGAAAAAAACAACAAAAGAACTAGAATGTTTTCAATTTAAAACAAAATCAGTAATGGGAATATTTCTCAATTAAAAAGATAGGAACTTGGTAAAAATTTTGGAAAATAGGATTTTAATTTGTAAAAATTGGAAAAAAATATTCTGGATTTTTTGATTCCTGAAAATCATACATTATTATTATTAATTATTAGTTATTAACAATTATTTGACGCTGTTTTTATGAGTTCAATACAAAAAAAAACTACATTCTTGTCGATGAGATCGACAATTATTAATCACATTTAAGAATAGTTGAAATTAATTTCTGAAAGTACGATTAGAAAGTTATTGAATAGTATATACTATACTGTTTCGTTTGTTTTTTGAAGTAAATAATTAAATAATTAATAATTGTCGAGATCATTAACACGATTCTGTTACTGCGGACTTATAGAATAATGATGTCATATATGTATTGTTATATCATTAATTTTTTTTATTAACAAATTAAAAACTTCATTTTTGGAGATTGGAAAAATTCTAAAATATATTTCAGACAAGTGAAAAAAGTCAATACAACTTTTCATGTTCAAGGATTAGGAAATTGTTAAAATTTAAAGGAAACGCGATTTTTTTAAGTTGTACCACGTCAGAGGTAAAAATTTAGACAGAATAAGTACAAAAAGTAATATTCATTAAGTCTTCCTGTACGCCGACTTCGGAGCTCATTCTTCTATAAGTTCAGAAAGAGCTTATATAAGATATACTTAAAAGATGAACTTCGAACTAGACGCATAGGGGAACTTAATGAGTTTTTTTTTTGTATTCATTCTGTACAACTTGTTATCTCCGATTTTATAAGATGTTATCATATTTTTTATTTAAAAATGCCTAAAAATGTTCGAATTTAGGGCTTCACAGCAAATTCTTATTTTGGATCACTTATTATGCGAACTTGGAATGCGGTTGCTGTCAGTAACTTCAAAAGATGCATTTTTTAACTTACATAATGCATTCGTGCAGTAATTGTTTATGAGAAAAAGCCAACTACAACTAAAGCAAACATACAAGTCATTATAATACAGCATTTTTTGTGTACGAAAAAGTGAGTTTTCGCAATGAGTAACTATATGGTTCCAAAACAAGCACAAAACATTTCTTTTTTCGCAATATTTAATTACAACAATTAGTCACATTCATCCGTATTTCAACATCACATAACTGACTTAAATGAAAGAAACACAAAGTAGAAAGCGTTTGTACCTCAATGTAATTTATGCAGTTAGATGCCGGAAAAAGTAATTACGCACTATACTCAAAACTGCGTAAATTTCGACGTGCTTAAAAATGAGTACTTATGTATTACTTTATATAGGACAATTAATTAAATTATCTTCATTTCGTTACATATTGAAGTTATTTAATAATAAGAATATAATTATTCGCGAATTCATCAAGGCAAATGTGGGCTCTTATGCAAGTATTACCTGATATGACAATCAGATCAAATTTGTTGTATCTCCGAACTGTTTTGTGCAAAGAATGAAAATTAACCAATTTTTTTGATATAAAAAGAGAACAACGACATTCTGTTCTATAAATAATAGTGATCCAACTTTTGATTATACATAAAATAATTTCGAAGTTGACAGTTAAAAAATAGTTTTAAAAAGTGTCGGGTATGTAATGGTTTGTATTATTGTCCTATTTTTTTAGGCGAAAAAGAAAAGTTGCATTTAATATTACCTTAAGTTCTACGAGCCATTCCATAGCAGCCAGGGTATCAGTGTCGATTTTCGAAATGCGATTGTTGCTGATGTCCAATACTTCTAGTGATCGTAAATTTTCAATTCCCGAATGATCCAAGCTCGATAATAAGTTATGACTTATGTTCAAATATAGGAGTTGAGGCACGTTGATGAATGCATTATTAGCGATTTCTTGAATGCGATTCTCCTGTAACTCTGCCATTTGCAACGACGGCAGGTCCGAGAAAGCTCCACTGGGAATAGCCTTTAATCAGATTTTATTGTTTGCTTATAACGTCAAGTTTATATTAGACAACAATTTGTTTATATTAGATTAATAAAGTTTAATGCGTACGAATGACTTTTCACTATAGGGACTTTTCAACAGTAAGTATTTTTCAAGACTTATTGTTTCTTATATAAAATAACCGAAACATGCACAAATGAAGATAGAAATGCTTCCTGAAATCTGGAAATTATTCGGTTCAGAGACTAGATCGAGAAAGAGATCATCAATTAAGTAGATCTTCAAATCCGTGTTTACGAATAAAGTCCACTCAAAAGTGAACTTTCTCTTGGCAGATTCACTTTCGATTGGATTTAATTAGCGAGAGACTAAACGTAAAGTATATATACACACACGTATATTACCGTAAAATGCTCTTCTTACATATGTATGAGCATCTTTTTAGATTCCCCCTTTATACAACTATAATTCGGTATTTGAAGGATTATACAAGTAACAATGCCTTAAAATAAAATAGATTAACTGCACCCAAGTTTCAACTTACCACGATAAGTCTAAATGTTTAATTTCATTTATTCATATTTCACGAAATCAAATATTATGTTACATTGCAAAGAAAAGAACAGGAAACCAGAACATCTGACTGCAAAATATTTGATTTCGAAAAGAGACTAACCTGCCCACCAAGTAAATGAGAAAGAATTAGATCATCAAGAAATCGAATTCAACGGCGAAAATCTGAATATAGACTTGAATGTATATGTATATCATTGAAAAGAATATAAAAAAATTCAAATTTTCACCGCCTAATTCGATTTCTTTATGTTCGAATCCTTTTTCGTTTAATGGGACAACAAAGGGAATGAAAGTTGAAATGTTTAATTAAGAAGAACTAGGAAGTGCATGCCGGTATGTAGAATGAATCAATCTGAATCGCTATGAATCGTAAATCTCTTAAAGAAGATTGAAATGGTTCAATAAGAATTCAATTTCTAGTTCCTAAATCCAACTTCTAGCTTGACATGTTGAAATCTTTTTCAAACTCTAATTATTTCAAAAGTTTGTTGAGTATAATTCATTAGAGCACTATCTGTTTGAATGTTATCGAATACTTTTACAGCTTATAATCAACGTATTTACGTACTTTACAAAAAGTTATATATATTGATTCATTTTAAGCCGGTTTCTTCAATTCGCTGAAATTATCAAAAAACAGTGAAGCATATATATGTACTGATAGATCACAATCAAGGTATCCAGAACCATAATTTCTTTTAGCGCAATACAGTAGATGATATAATCTATTTGATTTTTATTTATGAAAACGTCAGAAACTTGATGCAAGAAATGGAATCCAGTAGTAGCAATCTCAATTTTTTAAATTCTCTGGATTAAAAAGAATTCAGATTTTGTTCAGGCTGTATTGTTGATGTATCAAATTGAACTTTTAAAGATTACCAAACTCTTCATTTCTGCATGTTTTAACCCCGTGTGAAATTGTATTTCATTTTCTTTTTATCTCTTGACCATTAGGTAGTTGAATTCAAGATGATGGGGATTTCGATTTATTACCCAGTGAAATAGTCAAATAAGTAGAAAAGTCGAATATGTTTTTTCACACATCTTCAGAAGAAGGTATCCACCTTCCAACGGGTACATTATGATGGATTTTATGCTAATACAGCTGATAAACTAAAAAAAAAAACATTGAATTTTGCCATTTAAATCCAATGTTATATATTGAGGTCTTGGAGGGCCATAATAAAGATAAATCGTCTGAAATCATTCTAGGGTTACTTTGGAGTTTTTTTTTGTTTACCTGGATACGATTCCTCCCCAGACGTAGAGCCTGAAGTTCTGGCAGGGCTCTAATCGCATGTCTCTCCACCACGCTCAAGTCATTGTTCTCCAGATCGATTAAGGCCAGTCTTGGGAGACGATCAAAGTCACCCTCTCGAAGTTCTCGTATTCGATTTCGTACGAGTTTCAGTTCTAGAAGATTTTTGAGGCTGGTCAACGTCTTTGGCGATAAAATGTTGATCTTGTTGTAACTCAAGTCCAGAACCCGAAGAGCCGCTAATCCGTGCAACGAGTCGGGGAACTCCGTTAATGTATTATGTGATGCATGCAATTCCCGCAGATCCCTGCAATTATCACCCGCTAGTTTGTAACTAATTATTGCAGCGACACTCGTGCCTTAGAGTCGTGAAAAAAATCGGTCAGCATGGTCGACGATATTCATTTGAAAAATGACGTAGTTGATTTCAATTCTTTCGTTAATGAAGAAATCATTTCATTTTTTATATTCTATAGGAGAGAAAAGCCCGAAAATACAACATAAGCGTAGGCGGAAATACTCCTTCTGCTTTGGCAGGAATAATAATAATGATTTATAAAAGGAACGAGTAACAACTTGTAAAAGAACAATTATAACTCGGTGTTTTGAAACGTACAAAAATACCGTAGTAATATTCATTTCAGAAAATTGTCTGCATAGCCGGCGCGAGGTTCATTGTGACCAAGCCGATACGCCAGGGTGGCGTTTTACAACGGAGGGACATTAGTGTGTGCGCGAAGAGACCAGCCAACTTTCTAAGATACCAATTTGTTACGTGACGTAACTCGTAAATACGAGTGAAACTTTTTTTACCGAAATACAAGTTCTTTATGTAGTAGGTAGGTAATCGCTTTGAAGACATTTTGAGGTACTATTAAAACTGTTGAACGGATCGTCCAGATATGATAGAATCACGTGGATATTTTAAGCATGTCAACTTATTCTAAATAATGACAAAACATCCTCCTCGAACAAAATATACTCGTATTTTTACTTTTTGTAAAATAAATTCTTAGCCATAACTCACCTCGTAATAGAAAATGTCGCATGTGGAATCTGGGCCAAATTATTCCGGCTAATATCCAACACGTGTATTCTAGGATTCGACTGAAAAAGTTCTGGCCGAATGACCTCTAGCCTATTCCCTCGAAGGTTTATGTTTAAAATGTTTGATAATGGTCGCAAACTTCTTCCGTGAAGAGCACCGATTCGATTGTACTTCAAATCCAAATATTCAAGTCTGCTTAGACCGTCGAAAGCCCCGTCTTCTAACGCCGTCAATGCATTGAATCCAAAGTTCACCACTCTTAAACTTGGCATACCATTCAGAGCCCCTGGCGTCACCCGCTCGATACCATTGGCACTTAAATCCAACGTCCTTAACAAAGGCAAGGTTAAAGCGTTGGGCGAATAGCCTGCTGGCAGGGCCACTATTCTGTTCATTGGAAGATGAAGATGTTCGATATTCCTTGGCAATCCTGGAATCACTTCGAGTAATCGATTCCATCCTACGTCAAGTTCGTACAAGTTTGTCAAATGACGGAACGTCATGGGATGAAGTACAGAGAGAGCATTGCCTGAAATATTGATATGTTCCAAGGCTGGCGTGCTGAGGAAAGCGTCAGGGTCGATGAGACCAATCGCGTTGATGCTTAAGTCGAGGCGTCTTAAACTAGGAAGATCCACTAAAAGATGTCTTTCTACGTGTCGGAAGTAATTTCCTGAAAGATCCAAGCCCTGAAACATTTTAGTATTCAATTAGTCGAAGAATAACCGGCATTTACAATGAATTGATGGAAATAACCTAAAAAGTACCTTCAACGCTGGTAGATTCCAAAATGGCGCTTCCTGCGAATTGGTCAAAGAATTATTTTTGAGCCTTAATTCCCTGAGAGCAGGCATTGCTGTGAACGAATGTCTTTGCAAGAAACTTAATCTGTTGTGGTCTAAATGAAGTCTCTCCAAAGTTGCATGACCGTGAAGCGAACCGTAGGGAATCTTTTCTAACAGATTATGACTGACCTCGAGAAATTTTAATCTCGGTAGAGCTTCAAAGATCGCTCGAAGTTCTGCAACATGACTTATGTCGTTATTGACTAACCACAATTCTTCGATTCCATTTCCTCCACTTCTTTGTGGGAAAAACTCGGGATGAATTCTATGAATCATATTATCGTTCAGATTCAGTGTTCTTAACATCGGCAAACGCTGAAACGCAGCTGGATAGATTTCCACGATTTTATTCCGAGACATGGTCAACCTGGACAGAGATGGGAAATTCACAAATGATCCTTCTCGGAGGCGTATTATTCGGTTCTTATCCAAATGTAGAACCGATAACGTCGGAAGGTCCATTAGGGCTCGTCCGACCATAGACGCATCTTCAATGGAGTTTGCGACCAGCGAAAGTTCTTGCAACTCTGGAAGATTGTTAAGCGCCCGAGGATGAATCCAATGAAGAGCACATTCGCTGATATTAAGGAGTTTCAACCTCGGCAGATCTTGCAGACATCCAGCTTCTAGTCGACTAAGTCTCGAACTTCCAAAAACATGGAACTGCTCTAAATTAGGCAGATCACGAAAGTTTCTCGGTGTTAACTCGGTAAGAGATGGCGAGTTCACCTGCAGATATCGAAGCTTTGTAAGACCGGTGAAATTCGGTAAACGCTTCATCAATTTACTTTGCAGTGTGATCGCCTCTAAAGCTCGCAGATTCTCAAGGCTGTCGATGGGGAGCGAACGAAGTTCAGGTTCTACCACAAACAGTTCGACTAATGAATCATCGAGTCCTTCCAACCAACCGGAAGAGACTCGTTCTAAACGATTGTTTCGCAACATCAGTCTAAGGACACGCAAACTCGCGAATACATGGCCAGGTAAACTTGGAAGATTGTTGTTCTCGAGGATGAGCTCATCAACGGGATGTCCGATGAGTTCAGCGACGGCCTTTAGGCCTTCGAGTACTCGAGGTAATTCGCTGTGACTACACCTGTATAACAATAAGTATTAATTCAAGATATATGATTTGTTACTTTGTTTATTTTAAAGACGCAAGAGGCAAGTGTGTATAAATGGAGATTTTAGTGAATCACACTAACCATATCTGAAATTCTAAATCTTGCGTGGAACATCTACACGGTAGAATCTTGTCTTGAGATGGACAGCCATACTCTGAATTCGACTGGGAGTTGCTTCCAACCGTATAAAGAAGCAAGAAGCTAACAAGCAACAAGCCTCCACCTTCCGGTGGCTTACCCATCGTGCATTTGGACGACCGCCTTAGCGATTTCTAGATTCCTAAATTTCAAATCCTCATTACCTGCAACGAGCAAAGAAATTTATCAATTCAGTAACTAAGCCTTTGCTTGATTATCATAATCTTTTGTATTTTTTGAACCGGAATAACGAAAGCTTGAGCATTATCATTGAAATCACGGATAACGATGTTTTGACGTTTTGTAATTTACAGTTTGCTAAATAGTTTTCTGGAAACATATCATAATGGGGACTGTTATGTGAGCATTTTGTAAATTGCTAAATTGAGAGCAAGCACAGTTGTTTTTAACGGCGATATCGTTTAAAAAACATTTCGAAAGTAATTTTCGTTTCGGTTACCGTCAAGTGTGAACTCCTTACCGAAACACTCAAAAACGCGTGCATGCGTCACGGTGTTGCAGCATCCACGGATTTCTAAAGCAAAAGTAAATCTTCGAAAATATAACTCAGGTATAGTTTACATATTTCTGGTTATGTAAACTGGAATTCCATTTTGTGTGACTTTTATGTGCAAGCATAATAAAGGTTTTAGCATTTAAATTCGCTGTTGAAGATTTGTTAAATGTTAATTGTATGTAATAGACTCATATGCATGGCAATTATGTTTTAATTTGCAAGTTTTAAATCATTATGATTAAAAAGCAACACTATGTAATTGATGTATGATTTTGTGGATGGAGAAAAGGATAAAATGTCATGATAATGCGACGCGTGTCAAACTTGACATTTTTATGAATACATTATAGTGTTATGTTCTAGCAGGAATTCATTCACTAATGAAGATAATGAACATCGTACGTGTTATCGTTTACAAGAGCGTTAGAGCGTGACCAAGATAATACCCGTGAACGTAATGCTCGTTCTTTAAATTGAACGGTAATTTTAAGAGGGCGTTCCCTGTAATGGAATCGAGAATATGTTTTTTTTTTGTGAAGAGCTGAGCCCTTGAGCGTCACGGTGTCGGGGTACTGGACTAGTATACAAGCGTCACGGTCGCACACGACAAAATTGGTCTCATCGTACCGTAAGCAAAGGTAAAATCCGCTAGGACAATCGCTGTCCGTAATAATTATACGTCGCACCCGCGTTGTACAATATTGTGCGCCTTGTGATGACTTGCGCCATTTTCCCTTAAGTGTAAAGAAACACGAGAAAAATGTTTAAATTTTAAACCGCGCCAAAAGAACATAACATGTATGTGTAACAGAGGAAAGTTAAAAATTCTATTTGGTCGTATGTAGGACCATTTAGGACCATTGAGATATTTAACAAATAAGGATAGAGAACCTATAGAAAATAACGATGAAATTTATAAAAGAAGTAATATAATTTATATGTTTAAAATTTTGCAAAATTGAAATAGGTAAATTCGACTTATCGTCGATAAGTATAATGAGGAAGTCCATATCGTGAAAATTGTAGAAGACTTCACATCCATTTGGACATGTTTAATTCTGACAAGTATATGAAATGTTGCAATGGGCGATGCTTTTGCGTCTTCTTAAAAATGTATTATCGAAACATATATATACGTATGTGAGGAACTAAATTTTCATACAAGCGTGCTTTTGACATCCCAATTCCCATGAGACAAAAATTTACTTTGATGTGGATTTCTTAGGAATAAAATTTTACGCCTTTTTATGTCCTACAAAGCACACGAAGAACTAGTTTCCGATTACAATGCAGTAGGTCAGAAATGTTATTCAGAGCGGAGAAATGCTTTTTTCAGATTCGATATCATTTCGATTTCTTCATAGCAAATTCAATGTTTGGAAGATCATATTTAACAAGTTTCCTTGCATAGCTCGTATAAACTTATTTTGCGCTTATAAGTTTTTCAAATTTTCCAATTACTGTTTAGTGATAACAACAAAAATAGCGGAATTAATTTATGTCAAAAAAAAAAAAAATAAAGAATTATAACACATGATCCATTTATAAATCCACCTGAAAAGTTTTTTAAGGTTATCTTCAAAACCAAAAGAGATTTATAATTTTGTCTTTTAGGAAAAAATATGCATATTGAAATTAAAATTTTAATAATAGATATTATAGATATTAATTAAAATTAGACATAATTTTCTCACAAGTTCAGTTGATTTTTCGTCCGCAGTTTCTCCATTTTAGTATGGATATATTCCAAACAATTGATCAGCTCTAGCCACTGACCTGTGATACTCAAAAAGTCGTTATGGTCTTTAGAGCGCGAAGTTATATACGTATCTTACGTACAAGATTATGGACAGACTTTTTTATCATATTATTGGGTTTCTTGGGGTCTGAAACGTGGACAATTGATGACAAAAGTGGGAGTCGTATCAGTCAAATTCGAAATAAAGTGTTGATATCAATCAATTGATCAATTGATCATTATGCGAGATTATTTATTTTTTATTGCATATTTGGCAGTTCCAAAACATTGCCATTTGATCCAGTTTGGAAATAAGAAAATCGAAGATATCTCGACAACTGATTAGTCAAAAAAAAAAAAAGATGACTTATATATATATAGTTTATTTCTGAAGAGGGTCCACACAATATTTAGTAAAAAGGTTATATAAAACTACAGCAGTCGCAAAACGAAAAATTTTATATTAAACGAAGACTCTTATTTGATTTTAAGTGACAGGATTCCGTTCACTTCTCCCAATGTTTTAAGCACTAATTCATTATTACTATGACGTATTACATTTGATCAATAATGCAAGCTATAAGATTTCTTAAGTTTTACTCATTCCTTTAATGGTAATCAGGGATATCTTGATTTTTAATTGGTCAATATTGAAAAACCTACTGCGGCCTGTTTTTATTCGGTATCAATTCCGAGTATTTTGGTTCAATATTTTCCTCAAATAAACTAAGAAAGATACATTTTTTTAAGTTATTTTCTTCAAAATCAAAGATATCTTGACCTTTTTGCTGACTGTTACATTCGATGTACTATTCCGAGTATTTTGAGTATTCCTTTGTAACCATTATAACATAATATGTTCTTTGATAAATTGAACAAGATATATAAGATTTCTTAACTTTAGCATATTGCTTTTAATTTAAAAAAATTGGTTAGTAGGTTTGTCTCGTTACTAAAAGATACGCGAGTTTAAAATTTTTCGTGTTTATGTTTTTTGTCTTCCTTCTACAATAGCTATATAAACGAGATGTATTGAACGATTGAATACCATCTCGGAATTTATTGTGAAATATATAAGAAAGTTGTCTTTTATTTAGAGTTTACAAAATTTCTAGTCATTTTAAAGGCAATTTAAAAAAAAAATGGTGATTATTTATTTTAATGCAATAGAAATAGTTTTCAAGACAAAATTAATATCATGGAATATGCTCCCCAGCTACGTCTTGCCTATATGCTCAGGCCTTCTATAATGGACGTCTATATTCGTTGCTGAAAGTATTGAAAAATTCATAAAATCACTTAATTCAATTAAAAATAAAAATTAATTCGTTAAGACATCAAAACCTGAACTTTTTTTTGACAAGTTTTGAATCTACCCTGCTGAAAACATTGCAAACCAAACATTTTAAATGAGACGGGATTGTTCGTAAAAACTCCACTTTTTAAATCTTACCAAATTCTAGATTATAAGAGGCCTTGCTGAGCCAAATTTATTCACTCTATTCTGATCGTCTACTTATAGTTCATAAACCTTACTCACTTATATATCGATGGAATATGTTCGCATTTTCGGTCTCATAAAACCGGAAGAAAATAAGAATTGAGGCAGTTAGATGTTAATGTCAAGAGAAGAAAGAAAGTTTGGTTTAGTCGTTGGTCGTTAATCGATGGATCGCGTGACCCAAGCCTAGAAATTTTATGTGGCAGAATACACGTAGTGTGTCTGCAGAATTATGCATCAAGAATATCTATAGAATATATGTATGTACTAGAAAATTTGACTCAAGACAGATATATATTTACATGACTGAGAATATGTAGACCTGTTGAGGTAAATATGTCATATCGTCGGGATATTATACACTTCATTGTTGGCATTCTATAATCTCATCGGACCCATTGTTTGGGCCTTTATCAGAATTTCGCAATTGCTGGAAGTTTTTCACCCGAAATAAAGTGTGTAATATAATCTAACTTATAAAAGTAACATTTACTTTCTAAATGAAACATGTTTTTAATAACGTTGCCAGAGCATAGCATCCGTTGGCACACCGGTCGCTATTACGGGTGCTGAATGCATTATTACGATATTTCCCTTTGCGCGTACAATTATATGGCCGGCGTAATTTTCATCGCGTGTGGGATGTGTCTTCTTTCGATTCATTTGAAATCTCACTCGGCCCGAATCGACCGACTATTGTCTTGTTTCTTACCGGTGCATTTTTACGAAATTCCGCATCTTGATCGGCCAGGAACTGCGGGGCACCTAAATACGCATCAGTGAAGAGTTTTGTAACATTCGCAGCTTCGTCAATGCGAGCTACATCCTCGACAACATCAGTGAAATGTGCGGAGGAACAAAACAATAACCTAATTTATTGCGCACTTTGTTGAATTGACGCAATTGGTATACAATGAAGAAAAAAGAAAACAATGATTTTAAACTCTTGAATTTTTATTCTGTTAATTTTATTATGAAACTGGCATAAATTAAGAAAATAAATAGATGAATACTAGAACGATCACTGCAGATTCAGGTCTCACGCAGTCGATTGTTATTATGATTAGACAACTATATAATGTTTGATTCAAGCAGGAAGCGCTTGATCGTTATTGTCATAAGCGTCATTGTTTATTCAATGGAATTTGATGCACATTGTGTTGAATCGGAAAATCAAGTAACGCAACCAGACCTCGTTAATAACCTTGCCCTCTAGTATTACATTTATATTCACGTCTCGAATTTTTTCACGGTATGGAGTCGCGTCGTCATCAACATTTGTCACTCGAATGAAACAACAACAATAAATAATTATTTCATTGTGACAATGATCGACAAAAGTCAGAACCATCCAATCTTATAAGTTTACCCTTAAGTTAAAGTTAAACACTCGGGGATGTGGGTTGTATATGCGCGTCGTAAAATAAGATTGCAGCGTATATACCAAGTTTCACTTTATGCTCGGAGGGCTACGAGAGGCAAGCATTTTTATGCATTTCAGTAAACGTTATCAGTTTCACCGTTTATAAACAAAGAAATTCTCGTATAGAAAGCAATAGACGAATTTCGTAGATTTCGTAAAGCAAGAACTTTAAATTAATTGTTTATTGACACAAATGACGATCGACTATTTTTCCTTGTTTGATGGAAAAACTGCATTTTCCAACGTTAGCTTTGCAGGTATTACGCTAAGGAGCAGAAATTATTGACTGAAACTATCAGTGATCTATAACTTGCAGGTAGTGAAAGTGATTTACACATCCAGTAGCACATTCACTTCATCGTTCATGACCGAATAAGACTTTTCATGCAACCTTTGTAAATTCAATTCAGTTTTTATAATTAATGGTCATTCAATAATTTACAAATGGCTTATTTCATTGATGTTATTTCGTTTATTTCATTGTTTTGACTGCATATGTCTCTTATCTTTTTAAAGTTTACCGACTGAATCTTTTAACTTTACGGATTATCATTCATTATATCATTTGATATGTTTATTTATTATTTGTAGCAATTTTTTTTTCTTTTTTTTAAGGAATTGATGACAATTATATAAATTTCTGTTAAAATAAATTCTTTTTTTGGCTTGAATTTACAGAAGAATTCATTTTTAAAGGTTTTGTTAAAAGAATCAGCTTGTAATTAAAAAAATTGTAACAGTTTGGTCGTTGGTAACAGAAACTTAAACATAACTTATGGTACGCCTAAGTGACACTTTATACACCAATTAAAACTTGAACAAAGCTTGAATTTGGACATTGTTGCCATAGAATAACGTTCCGAATTTCCGTGATTTTACAGTCACTCCACTGGAATGAAATATCATATCAAGTATATAAAACCGAAATACTCTGGATAAACTTCCACTCCTAAAGAATCGAAGGATTCCCTGATTTGATGTTAGACATCAAATGATGAATATATATTTATTTACTCTAGACATACGAGAAATTTAATTTTCACAAGGATCGTTATCTGATGACATAATTCACCTGGTAAATGTTTGCCAAAGACTCCACAGATTAATGACATTTATAGGTACGTGCTGATTTAAGAAAAATTATGTTAATGATATTGGACGTTACTTGTGCTTTATTACCTTACCATATTTTAATTATAAAACGGTACGAAAATATAAGAGATTAAGTTTGTATAACACGCATATGTATTTTGTAGATTTATTTTTAATCATTTTATGAAGTTGTTTTATGTCGCTTCGATATGTTGAATCTGAATAGGTATATTGAAATATGATGATAACATTATATAACGTAGAAAGCCGACTATACATGGTGTTAGGATCGCAGACGTAATTTCCTAATCAAATAACGCGCATATTAAATAAGTATATAATAATTAACTGTTGTCTTAACTGGTTCTTAACTGGCAATCGATGCATTCAATACTGTGAGTAATACGAGATGTTCAAAAACTGGCTAACAACATTACAATAGGCAATTCTTTGTACAAGCTAAAAAGTCCCTCATAAAAATTTGATTTGATTTAATAATGGACAATTGTTTTTAGTTGGCCCTCGTGGACTATGCGAATTCACTAGTGTGATGGGCCAACGGCTAAATCAATGTCACACCAAATGTACGAGAATGGCCTTTTATCGAAATTCATTGAAGGGTTTATGTGCCGGTGTGATAGTCGGAAATAGTACATTGTACAACTAGTACGTAAAGTATGTGTTTTTCGATAAAAACATTACGCACCCTGGTAGAAAATGAAATTGCCATGCCACTTCCACGCTAGCAGCTAGACAGCGCCATGCTAGAATCGTCACGTTTTGCCCCAGTACGCATGCGCACAGTACATATACATATCATATACACACGATACTTTTTATAACTAATGCATATAAAATGCATATAAAATTTTAGATGGTTGTTTTGTGTACGTAAAGTAGGCATTTTAACAATTTTAAGTGTGCATAAAATTGGAAGAGCATGTAATGCGTACACGTACGAAAATTTTTCGCACTTGTGCTTAAAAGACATACTTTGCGTACAGAAAACAGCCGCATAATTATTATCATAATATAACTATAGTCGCCAACGAAAAGGATTATCAAATTTTTTTTAATGCAAAAATGAAAATTATACCTTTTACAGTCTAAAAAAAAGTCTTTTTCAAGCAATATTGCCCTTGAACATGTGTATTATGAAAATTTTAACAAAAATGATAAAATTCACTTGATTTGAATGAATGAGGATGTTTATGCATTGGGATATACAATAGAAAATGTGTTTACAAAAAATAATAATTACATTTACAATTAGTGTTAGTACAAGACCAACTCAATGTTGTTTTCTAGATTTTCATGAAATCAAAAAATTAAATTTCATAATTAAATGAATGCAATTAAAAATTTCTGATATACCAGGACATTTTATAATAGTGCATAAATGAAATTAATCTTTCATTTTTGATAAAATAAATTATACTTTTTTAAACCTCTCTGTATCTTTTTAACGGAGGTATAGTCACGTATAACATTTATCTTGTTATTGTATACATTTAGCAAAATAATTTTTATCAAAGTTTAAACATGGGATTTTCAATTTTTCTAATTTCAAACGATTGTAGCATTATAGCCAGCTTATACACCAATTTACTTTTTATCTCGTAGAGATATATATGTATATAATTAATTTTAATATATATATATTACTTTTAAGTATTGGAAACCCAGTGTCAACAAACATTACAAATATTTCAGGAATAAACGGTTTTATTTTCGTATATTACTATATATAACAGAAATAGTTAAGTTCTGCATATTTACCCAAACACACACACACACACGCATTAAGCATATGGCAATTCTAATTCAAATAATTCTAAATGGACATGTCACTTAACGGAAACAGTAATTTTTTTACCAGTATAATGATGTCCTTTAAATTCATTCCATACATTTCCTAAATAGGTTTCGATTATAACTGTCAACTTTATATAAGAGTACAAACGGGCACAAAGTAAGTAGTATGCATTGAATAGATTTCTATTGCCTCATTATATACACTATACATGTATTTGAAACGTAAGTAACATGTACAACATTATGAGATTCGGAATCTATTTAGAATTTGGTCCAAATCAAATACTGACATAAATGGGACTAAACGCGCGACAAGAAGAATTATTATTGCATATACGATGGTTGTATCAACTATAAAAATAATTGCATCAACCAAGAGAAATGTAGTTAATTAGTGTATGGGTCGTTTCGTTCAACAATCCTTTTCTTCAATTTTTCTACATTTGTTTCGGACTACGGCCCTCTTAAATGTCAAACGAACTTCATGCTAAGCAAGACAGTCGTGGAACTTCACCATAATGGTCAAACTCATATTTATACACAAACTTTGTAAATATATATATATATATATAAATTGAAAACTTATTGAACTTTGAACAAGATGCTTAAAAAAGAAAAAAAGCGATAAACGATCAACGTTAATATTCACGACGAAATCTTCAGAAACATTGGAAACTATATATCTTTAACGTAATTAACAATTATTTTGTTGAAACCAAAATAATCCATTGTCTCTTTCGAAATGTTTTATTTGTCGTAGAAATTTGAAAAATATATAATATTCTTTTCAATAATAAACAATTTCCGTACGTTCTCATTTGGTCAATTTTATCAAATATTATTTAGTTTACAGGTGAAAATTATGGATATGAATGGACAAATTTTTGGATATGAGTGAGGGTTCGAACATTGAAAATCGGATCTTAAAAGAAGAAAAACGTCACTTTTAAGCTTGAAGATTTGAATTTTTATTATTTATGCGGTATTGTAATTATGAAGAAAAGATTTTCTTGCAGTTAGAAAGAAAAAACGATTTTATAGACTTCAAATTAATTTTTTCAACACTTTTTATTTATGATTAAAATTTTGTTTTTTAAAAATGTTTAAAAGTACATAATTTAAAAAAAAAAATAGAAAAAAATCGTAACAAATTTTCATGAAGAAATATTCGATAATAAAATAAGAATTATCAAACAGAAACGCATGTCTGCAAGGTTTACATTTTTTCCAGAACAATAATCCTTTCTCTCCTCAACGATACCTATTATCAATAATACAAACTCAAATCTTTAAATTGCCGGGTATTGTTCGACTGATTGCTTCAATTAAAAAATTTTAAATCACGTCACGTGAATGTCAACGATATGTCATAAAATTTACCTGGACGCCCGAAATTGTCGTATCTTCATAACCGGACCTTATTAAAACAATGGATATCCTCGGGAAGAACTTTATGTAGTGACATCACTGACTGGCAACATTGCAGCGGCACACGACATTAACACTGTCGGACGACACTTGATTTTTCGTTATACGAGCACGCACCAAAGCACTTGAAAGAATGGCTCTCGTCTGGCCACCTGCTGCTTTTGCTGCACCTGAGGAAGATGTCGTGAAAAAAGCACGGGGTGGGGTTGCGCTTATTGCCGCACTGATCCCGTAGAGGGGACCGCCGGGTTGAATTGCGAAACGTGAGGGGATGTTCAGAGACCGTGAAGACACGCTTGCAGGAAATCTTCTCTTTCCGCCGAATTTGCAATGAAATTGCAGGTCGTTAAAATTCTTTTCCGCAGTTCGGCACAACGCTCCTGCTGTTTCCTGATTAAGCATTTTGACTTTAATTCCTATGAATTACCATCCAGAATATACAGTCTGCGTACAAAAGCTGCAGGTTAATGTTTCCATAATTATGCCCGGAAATATTGTAAAAAGCTCACGTGAAGATTTATATACGTGAAGAGCGACACTTTAGTTGAAGGGGATAGAGGGGGCCATCCAATGGTACCAACAATCGTGACCTTAAACCCGATTTTCAAGGTTATTTCAAGGTCAGAGTGATATTTTTAAATGGGAACCCCTATTTTTTATCCCTGATTTGGAAAGAGCGGAAAATTTTACGTTCAAAACGATATTTATACGATATTTTCAACAAGGTCATGAATAACCTTAAAAATCTAGTCCAATATCAAGGTGGCTGGTAGCAGAATGTGGCTCTCTCCATTCCTGACATCTTTCTTCCAAAACATTTTGCTGTTTTCCACCTCTGTGCTGAGCTAACATCCATAATTTAACAATTTTCGCAAATTTTACCTTTATTGGACCTTGCCATGACCTTGTTGAAAATATCGTATAAATATCGTTTTGAACGTAAAATTTTCCGCTCTTTCCAAATCCGGGATAAAAAATCACTCTGACCTTGAAATAACCTTGAAAATCGAGTTCAAGG